>JACTOM010000855.1:2083611-2095586 GCA_015832385.1 Elymnias hypermnestra
CACATGTTCCATCTTTTGTAAATTTAGATCCCAAGTATACAAATTCTTTCACCTCTTCCACTTGTTCCCCATCTATCAAAATATTGCCATTCATCATAGATTCATCTCGTTCAAAAAGCATAACTTTCGTTTTGTTTACATTCACTTTCATTCCTTTCCCTTTCAAAGCTTCATTCATAATATTTAGCATCTCCTGAAGCTCGTTAGCGGATGACGCAAGTATTACTTGATCATCAGCGTAGAGTAAACATTTGATGAGTAATTCATTCATTCTTAACCCATACATACATTCTTTTAAATCTGTCAAACATTTATCCATGAAAAGGTTGAACAGCCATGGTGACGCAACACATCCCTGTCGAACACCTCTTTCGACAGGAAACCACTCCGTGTACGCTCCGTTTATTCTGACACAGGCACTAGAACCCTCATAGAGAGACTTCAATGCTTGGATCAGACAACCGCTTACCCCATACGTAGATAACGTTGACCACAGCTCATTCCTCACCACTTGATCATAGTAATTATAAAACCTGATAATTCTTAAAACTCATCTATTAAATAGTTAAGATTTTTATTAATTGAGAATAATAAATAAACAAGACTATGCTACGCTAAGACCATTCGGCTAACTGTTTCCGTCCGAATTCAGTTTTAGGTTACGCTATCAACACGAAACCTATTATTTCCTGTGATTTATTTATAGCCGTGCATATTACTTGTCTGACCTTGTTTGTAAATAAGACGTTTAACCCAGAAACTCAAGGTTAAATACATTATGATAGAATCAAATTTATCGGGGGTTATGAAACATATTTCCCAACTTATTCATTAAAACAGAGTTTTTTGGAAACAATTTATTCCTATATAAAACCTAAAAGAGATGATTTCGGATGACGATAAATAATCTTTTGTTACCGTTTTAAAATAACTTAGAAAAACCCAACATTGAAGTAAAAATCAAGTCTGTCTGTAGGCAGTTGTATTTGCCATTGACTCTGAAGGCTTTTTTTAGTTGGCAGATTAGCGCTTAACTGTGTTCACACGTGTTGGTAAGTAATGATACAGCCTAAGATTGAAGCACATTAATTTGTGAAGGAGCAACTTATCTCTTACGGTTTCTACACAGCATCGTACTGGAACATAAATCTCTTGATTGGCGATACGTCTTTGCTGGTAGGGTGGTAACTAGCCACAGGCGCAGTCTCCTACCAGTCCAGACTCAGACAAATTATAAAATGCAATTTCCTTAATTCTCCTTACCGGGGATCTAACCCAGGGCCTCTGCTACCAAAGCGAGTACTCGCACCACTGCGCCAGTGAGGCCATCAAAAAATAATTCTACACAAAAGATATCATCAAAAAACTCAGTAATTACACTTTTGAAAACACGTGATGTTACACATATGAATTGATTCACCATATCTGAGACTTTGAATCATACGATCCAAAACATTCCAGATTTTAGTTAACAGCAAAATCCAGTATGTTCTATATTTTCTTACGTCAAACTCTCATAAAATAAGTAAAAAAGACGCCGTGGCACTACAAACTGTCATTACGTCAATGTTTAATATAAAAAGTTTATTTACTTTTCATATTATTCTCCTGTAAATTAGGCGTTATTAGTTTTGTCACAATTCTACCAAAGCAGCGATATAAATTTATTATAAAATCATAGATGTATAGAAATTTAATCAAACAGTTATGTGGAGAACTATTTGAGAAAACAATAAATCTACTTAGGGCCACGGCGACCCTCCGTAATATTGAGAATAGGACAGCTCAAAGAGAATCCAATCAACTTTTTCAGATCAAAGAAATCGCTAGGTATAAAAAAGCTTTGGATTTCAAAATATTAAAGTAAAATGTTAATTTATTACCACTTTCTGTTCTCTTCAGTGCTTCCCGCGTATTTCACGATCATGAGGAAATATGTCTGCCGAATTTCAAGTCTATCGGGGAAAAAGTTATGGGGACCTTACAATATGAGATCATTTTTCGTTACTATCCCGATGCCGTGGGAGTTTGTAGAAATCCATGCTTAGTGAGCGTCTACGTTACTAAAGGGATATGTAAACTGTTTGAAAAGTTTCAACTCAATCGAGCGTATAACGAAAGTAAATTTCTGTGTATTTTTCAAACAATCAACTACTATTCAAATCTGTTTAACTACAACTACGCATGTAAGAAAATTATTCAGTAAATATTATTTACATTCTCAACAATTATGGTGTGTTATCTCTTTGTCCACAAAAAACATTTCAAAACACATAGTATAGCTAAAGTAAGCTCTCGAATGACGAGACCTATTGTTTTAATTTATTGTACAATTTATTTTTATTAAAAAAGTTCAGGGAGGTTTATAGACTTAACTTTCTGTTTGAATATACACGAACCCTTTTTTGTGGTACTTACATATTACTTCGCTTATCCTTTTTAGAAATGAGTTTTAATTCATTGTTTAAATAATCTCTTTGTCCGTAATCTCAATGTAAAACTCACTACCTCAAATAGCATAATATATAAAAGTGTTCACACATTTAATATAATAATAATGATTTATATTAATGAAGTCCTTTTAATGTGAAGTTAAAGAATACAATGCATCGATTGTAAGAATATCATAACCTACGCCACCTTTATAATATATTTATATGTAAATACAAATTCCCGTAGTTATATGTGACGATTATTGAATCAGTTACAATAAAATAATAATAATTTTCAATCTTTCGACCAACTACTACTAGGGTTACATTAAATACCACTATTATATATTTTTTAAGAAATGTTCTTAATTGTGATATATTTAATGTGATAAACTCATTAAAACAAATACTCTATTCGAATTTGATGTTATCTATTGTAACTAAAAAAACTTAAATTTCTGTATAGCTATATCGAATTGGACTTTACACCACTATATGTAAAAAAAGAAGAATCGTATGTGGAATTAGTGTATAAAGTAATAGTATTTGGCTTCAATTCCTCCATCTGTATATACTCGTATAATATATGCATATAATTTAAACGAGGTCTGTTTTTGTATTTTTACGAAAGTTTTGTGTTTTTCTATTTATTAAGACACTTTGAATACATACGATAAACAAAACGAATTTAAACGCTTGTTAGTATTAAGTACTGTATCACATATGACGGGAACACTTAATGCACACAGAAAAAGAAATTATAAATTCGAAACAGAACGTAGTTTAAAATACTTCTCTCAAAGTTTTTAACAAGATCTGTAATAGGTTCGGTAAGGAGTTGTCTATTTCGACATCTCATCAATCATATTTAAGCTCTCAATACTAAACCAATCAAGAAGCAAAAGTTCCATCAGTACTTCGGTGTTTCATTATAACTGATTACACGCCTACATATTACATTTACTAAGAAGCAAAAATGTATAAGTGACTAGTTAATTTGCAATGCCACATTTTTTATGAAAGGTTACCGTTTGACTGTGATCTCATCTGATAGGGTTATATTATTATAATTTGAGGTGTCAATTAACTATTGAGGAAGTATTCAGTGATGTAGCAATTATATTTTAAAATAGTAATGTTTGATAAGATGGTGCTTTGACTTAAAAAAATGAATAAGGATTATTGGAGAGTTAGTCGTTGACAAATATTGGAGCTGCCGAGTTCTCAGTTTTAAGTTAGTAGTAATTATAATTTGTGTTAGTAAATTGGGCGGCTGTGCGATACAAAGCTAATTGCATTTCTCTTATTTAATTTATACTTGTCTAATTATTGTATCATAATGATAATTGTTTTATATTTAATGTAAATGGATGTTGATGATGCAATTGTATTTCTATGTTAATAATGACATGAATAGAAAAGAGTAATCTATTGAGTTTCTTGCCGGATACTTCTCAATAAGTAGATACTTTCTTAACCGGTGGTAGTCTTTATCGAATCTTGGAAAAGAATACAAAGCTTTAAAATTGTGCATTCGATTGTTTAATTAATTATATTTTTAGTATTTGTTTTGGCCTTCCCGATATAGTAAAGTCTGAGATAGTAGTGCGCCGGCCTGGAAAAACTTAATTCACCACATAATAGCTTCTAGAGAGCATTATACTAAAATGAAAATCCTTTAAAACAAATTTGAATCCAAGACCCTTACTAGCAAAGTAAGTCACTATTATGTCCGCAAAGAATAAAATTTAAATGAGCTTATATTTCTAAAACGATAAAGATATATCAGGATTTTATAACCCAAGTAGGAATCCTTATAGAGATTAATGTTATGCTTATATTTAGATTAGATTAGAGATTAAAGCTATAAGCAGAAATTCTAACAGGAAAATAGAAATCATATGTCACATAGCGAAGCTTTTGTACGTATTTTATACAGTTTTCACCTGTCACTAAATCTTTCTCGAAGGGTTTCTTTTTTTCAAAGTACCCTCAGACACCGGTAGATAAATTACAATGAAAAGTTTACTTGTCCATACAAACATCCGATAACAGAACTGTAAAGCCACAATTGTTCACAATTAAAATAAATCATATAATTGGTTTTTACAAAATAAAATACTAAGGGTTCTTGTCAAAATTAAGTTTATAATTTACTTCACAAACTTAATCAACGTTAATTAAAAACATTTGCGTTCTAAGCGCCTAATGGGTCTGAATTTTAAGGAAAAAATCAAGAGCGTTAGAAATATCGTAAAAGATTTTAGCTACTATGACTTTCCAAACTTTCTTATTTTTATATAAATGTAATCCTAGGTATTTTATATGTTATTCTTGTAGCAATTTGGTCTCTTTAGCAATAAGCTTATTATGTAAACAGAAATGTTTGATCAAATCTTCATTTAGCTGTGAAATACGTAAACAGGAAATTCTTTTAACATTTGATTCACTTCATTGGTAATCAGGAATTTGAACGATTTCAATATATTCGTATAATAAAGTTGTAAAGACAGCCGCACTTTGTGTAAGCTCAGTCTGACATTAGTTACCACTTAGCATATATAAATCCATTTTTATACCAGTTCTAATTGAACTTGTCCGAGCGCTTGAGCATTATACTTCATTTTATATTATATTTTTATAGATTATCGTACGCCACAACTTATTTACCCTAGTTTTTATTCTTATTTTCACGAGTTAGTTTCCAAAGACTGACAATTTATTATTACATTATCTAAAACATTGGACTTAGTTTGCAATCTCAATGTGATATATAAAACAATAATAAATAGGTTTATGTAATGACATTTCTTACTAGCCATAATAGATGATATTCGTCAAATATCAGTAATGATGATAAAGAATCATAGCTCTTAAAAGATCCTTGTAAGAAACGGCAGCGAAATTTGATTTTCACTCGAACGATATTGAAAGAACGCGTTCGTCGAGTGCGCTTGTTGAACACGGACTATGGATATAAAACATGATTGGAATATATGAAAGTGTAATAATAAATCCTCAGGGATTCAGCTGAAAATTAATGAATACTAAAGAAAAACTCCGAGCACTTTCATTTACAAATATAAGCAATTACATCAAGCAACAGCGGATTAAAATGACCCTATTAGTAACGGATATTGTATTTAAGATGGGAATGTAATAAAATAAATCTAGGAAAAAAAGACTTAAACATGACCTTTTAATCTCGACAACTTCATTAATGAAGTGAGGATTAATACACCTCAATCTGAAAGCTCTGACATTATTATTGTACCTGAGATTTCAAGGTAAAATAGAGGCTATGTAATACCTTATACTGACAGCTAACATCAAAATTGGACAAGACTTTTGGAACGTTGGAGATACAATTGAATTTTCCGCTCCTATGGAAGTTTAGAGTATACTGACTGACAGTATAACTTTTTAAGTGGAGTGTTTTATATTGATTCTTTAGAGTTTTGAGTTCATCCGGAACTTACAAGCACCCAAATCTTTTCTTATATCTATATAAGGAGAAAAGATTTGAGCTCATGTTACAACATAAATTGAATATTTTTTATATTAAATTAATGGTCTTATTACACATAAACATACACACAGTAAAGGCAGAAGCAGGGTTCAAATTAATCTCAATCAATACGTCGTTTTGTCAATTTGTTATTCGAAAATTTGGTGATATGTCATATATTTTAAAAAAACAATGACTACACCAGGAATAGTTCCGAGTTTGATACAAGGCTGGCTAAATATCGAACACTAGCTGAACCCGCGACTTTGTCTGCGTGGAATATTTTTGGGTAGCATTGTGCATTGTGCTACAAAGAGCTTATAGTCATTTTTCAGGCTCTTGTGTGAAAGCGCGACAGAGTTACATCCGCATTTATAATATTATACATATTTGTAAGTATTATTAGTTTACGCCATTACCTGGATATCTGACCAAGTTTTACATACCATAAAAGATACAGTTTGTAAATGTGATGTTTGAATTTATTGTTTATGTGAAAATTTGAATTTTTTTAATGAACACCCCCGCAAACTCCTTTGCGGGTAAATTTCGCAAAATCCGTTCTTAGCTGACCTCTACTCGGCAAAAGGAATATTCCTACCAAATTAAGTCACTACGCCTTACAGTTCCAGAGATATCGTGATAAGGCAAATGTCGGAGAATAAGAGAGAACGGAGAAGCATAAAGCACAGGGGCGTAGAGTTCTCCACCGACATCGTTATTAATTGGATTCATTATTTAATTTTCTTATTCTGTGGGCGTTCGTGGGTAATGTTGGTGCAATCAAACACTTTGTTAATTAACTCGGATTATAATGTTCAATCACTTAATGTTCCCGATATGAATTTACACAAATTCATTCACAATAATAGCTAGGAACGCGACAGTTTCAATAGTCGACCACTCCGGCCGACCGCAAATCGAGAACTGCCGAGAGACCGCCCGGACTGCCACTTATTGACTCTGCCCCCACGCCGATACAAAGATTTGTTCTTTGAAATGTCAATCTAAACTATTCTTGCATCTACCTTTTTTAAGTGAATTCAAGAATAGTTTATATTGACAATTAAACCAATTAATAACTGATTTCCCTTTTTTTTCACCTTAATACACACATATTTTATAATCATATTATAATTTATTTCAGAGGTCTTCAGTCACACACACAAGAACACGAAAATTACCTAGAGTATATTCCGGTCACAATAGTAATTAAGGAATCACATAAATGTACCACCAAAAATAAATGGGTCAATATTGATCGCTACTTGCGATAACACACGAACACTTAGCTCTAACTTAATGTAAATGAACCGTGTAATTACATTTCACCGAAAGACAGGTCTGGTTTTAAATTAAGAAACTCACGATGCTATAATAATGCGATGGTTTTCCATTAAGTTCAGTAAATACTTCCATAAGTCGACTCTCTTTTTTCGCATAGCAAAAAAGGAGATAACCGTTGGGCATAATGTGTAATTCTCTTCCTATTTACTATTTAAACTCGAATGGTATTTTCCATTCGAAGCCAATCTGCATTCGGTTGAATGTTACCATATAAACTACTCGACGCTTTTCAAAACCGTTTCACTTGAATAGAATTGAAATCGAAACCGTGTACGAATCGAACTGAAAATTCAAATTTGTGTTATAGATCAAGTCATTTGAATTTATACAGGAAGGTGAAATGAATTATGTGCTTTGACTTTGGCTTCAATAATAGTACTTTCCCGACTCTGAGTACCATTATCTAATTGTAACAGGCGTTAATTAATGTAAAATAAATACTCTATAAATATCGCAGACTTCGTAAGTACTTTTTAATATTGTTATTAACTTGTCTAATACAGTTAGCAATGCAAACAAAGATATATAGTTCATGTTATACATGCGTGTCAATATAGAACAAAACGCTACAAGAATTTGGAAGTTAAATAACTTATGTAAAACTTTATATTATTTCAGTGCCAGTAGAACGCGTACCTGCTAATCTATTGTATTATTTACGTAGTTAAAATAATTCATTATTAGTTAGATTATTTATTAAAATCTGAGATTCGTACATGTGTATGTAATAACAAAAATTTACATATCCACTGCTGGGTCCAAATATCCGTGATAGATCGGGTTTCATAGACTCATATCTTATTATTTTTAACGTTACTGTTAAATATTCACACTATGAAGCTCCTGGCTGGCCTTTGATAACGGCGGTAAAACTTAAAGAGATTAGCCCATCTACATAGTGAATGTTATAAAGCAATATAAATACCAGATTTACGGCTTTATAAGACAGCGAATATGTATTATCCCACTAACTTCTCAACGTCTAGTATACGAGAAAATTTATTATATAATAACCAGCATTGATATTATGGTTCTGCGCCATGTCTCTAATCCAATATCTCGCTATCTGAATGCCAAGAATCTCGCTAAACTGCAATTGAGTTTTCAGGTTTTATTGCATTTTTTTTTAAATTGTGTGAAATATCTTACGTGAAAAACGTTTTTGAAGTGAAACCTCTTATAGGGCTGTAGAGAAAAAATTGTAAGCGTTACACGAAGTACATTTACGTGAGCATTTATGAGGCAAAGAAATTTCACTTCCTTCCTTTTTTTAATTGCATAATAGAGATGAAACAGATAAAAAGAAACGTGTGGTGTCGTGGGACACCGGAGAGGAACACCGGATAGGAACGAAGTTCCTTATTAAAAAAATATTAATTGTAGGTTCTATTCGAGGTATAGTGAAAACTATTATTCGGATATACATTTTTTATTATGATTTTTTATTGAAAAAAAAACTACCTTACAAAGTTATCAACTTTATTTTAATTACAATGATTTATAAATAATAAACGTCGTCACGTAGATAATACATTAGACACTGTATAGTCATCATACAGAGACAAATAATAAAAATCGTTTTAAAATATAAAAGATCGCACTTACGCCGCTTTGGTATTGTTAACCGAAAATATAGAAAATCGCACTTAGGTCGCTTTGGCATTGTCGACCGAAAATGTGGAAAAACGCACTTAAGCCGCTTTGGCATTGTCGAACGAAAATGTAGAAAAACACACTTAGGCCGCTGTGGCATTGTCGATCGAAAATGTAGAAAAACGCACTTAAGCCGCTTTGGCATTGTCAATCGAAAATGTAGAAAAACGCACTTAAGCCGCTTTGGCATTGTCAATCGAAAATGTAGAAAAACGCACTTAGGCCGCTTTGACATTGTCGGCCGAAAATGTCGAAAAACGCACTTAAGCCGCTTTGGCATTATCGGCCGAAAATGTAGAAAAACGCACTTAAGCCGCTTTGGCATTGTCGACCGAAAATGTAGAAAAACACACTTAGGCCGCTGTGGCATTGTCGATCGAAAATGTAGAAAAACGCACTTAAGCCGCTTTGGCATTGTCAATCGAAAATGTAGAAAAACGCACTTAAGCCGCTTTGGCATTGTCGATCGAAAATGTAGAAAAACGCACTTAGGCCGCTTTGGCATTGTCAACCGAAAATGTAGCAAAACGCACTTAGGCCGCTTTGGCATTGTCAACCGAAAAATGTAGAAAAACGCACTTTGGTATTGTTAACCGACAACATAGAAAATCGCACCTACCCCGCTTTGGTGTTATAACGACAGTTTTTTTAAATTTTAGTATGTCGCTTCAACTTTTGGTCTTAATTTTTTCCGTCTAGCCCACATTCGCAACGCGAATAAGATTCGATAAGGAACTTCGTTTTAAAACTACAAAAAATTGAGCTTATATCATCAGTAATCCACATCACAACATAAAATAAGACTTATTGCAATATAATTTAGTATTATTCATCTAGTATTAGATAAAATCTTGGAAAATTTGCTGTAAACATAACTCAGGGCATAGTTCAGTGGACAAAAAGATCACGTTCCTCGGGGATAATTTTCAAGAAAAATAAACGATGTGTGGTAATACACAATGGTTACCCAGTTGAAGAACCCTATGTAGATGTTATTTTAAACTCAAAATTTTATGGTTTATCGACAAAATGAAGACTGTATTAATGAGTCGATAAATAGATGTTATATTTATTTTCTGTTTATATACAACAAACAAGCAGAATAGCGCAACTATATAGTAATTCAACCTGAAAAGATAGATATATGCTTGACATTGACTTTTTTGAGTACTTTTTCAGATTAACTATTCCGTCATAATTGATTTTAGCATCACTTTAACCGACGACAGCAGCATATGCAACGGAAGCTCTGAAAAGAATAAGTGTTCCCCATTTTTTGCAACATTTTATGTATTATATAGCCTATAGCCATCCTTGATAAAAAGGCTATTAAACATCAAAAATAATATTTCAATTGAAACCAGCCATTAGCGCATGAAATAAAACCAACAAAGTTTGCAGCGATATAATATTAGTGTAGATTACAGATTTGTTATACTAAACTTTGTAGAAAGTATAACTTTGTTTTAAAGGCAGCTTAACAATTAAGACTCGTTTATTACTTTACCTACTAAAAGCTTTTATGAGAAATAATAAAAGTGCGCTGGCAAAGCAACAAGCTAACCGTGTGGCGGTGAAGTGATAAATCTCGAACACTGAGTCAAGCACGAAATTAGTCGTAAATCGTCTGTTATCGTTAAACAAATGGTGGAGATAATTAAGAATTTCAAAAATTACATCCTCTTGAACCAAAAATTAATTGAAGCTTATGCAAAATAAAATCTATTCACTAGAATAAGGATCACTTGTTTAGTAAAATATCTTAAGTTACTTGATCATAGATATGGCGTAAAAAAATTTATGTATACTGTTTATGTAATTGATGGCTATATCATGCCATTTATATAGGTCCTCGATGTTCTTGAATTATGATATTATACTCAAACATTGTAGCCGTCGATATAATTTCCTATATTTGTTCTTCTAAAACTGAACCCAAGCAACTCTAATTGTTAACACTTAGTGCTTAGGCTACTTGGGTTCATGCGAGGCCGTCAAAGTTAGTTATAAAGAAAATAAAATACATCCATCCTGTTATTATGACAGTGGCAAGATGGTGTCATATAACGACAAGAATATCTGCAATTCCGTCTCTAAGGAATGAGAATGTACACTCGTAAGATTTAAGCGGCTTAAATTCAGACAACCGTCGAAGAAATCACATAAAATGGTGTTTTCATTCCTTTCATTCAGGGTGCAGATGAGAATTTTGCAGCGTAAATAGCCTTGGATATAGTAAAAATAAATAAAAGGAATGAAGTAGCCGGTAAACCGTAAGAATAAAAAAAATACAGGTTTTTAACATTCCACTGCAAGACTTAGGCCTCGTAGTGAGAGAGAGTTTTTAGAAGTTAGACCCACTACGCAACTCCATTGCGGAGTGGTAGGCTTTACCAAGAATTTCTCCATGGATAAGCAAATTTCCTCATGATGATTTTTAATTTACCGAAAAGAACTATGACGAATTTTGTATAACAATTAGCCATATAAATATTTAAAAGAGAACTTAGTGATGACTGCCTGGGATTATAAGCTCCTAAAGAAAGACACGAGTCTTTCCATTGGGCGTAATGGTATGTATTTGTCGGCCTCACCGGTGCATTGGTGCGAATACTTGCGTTGCTACCAGAGGTCTCGGGTTCGATCCGCGGCAGGGCAAATTAAAATAATTGTATTTTCTAATTTGTCTGAGACTGGACTGATGGGAGGCTTCAGCCGTGGCTAGTAACCACCCTAGAAGCAAAGACGTGCCGTCAAAGAGATTTGTGTGCCAGTACGATGACAGCATCAGCAGTAGATATCATAAGAGGTATATCATCTCTTACCAGATTAGCGCGCTTCCATCTTAGACTGTATCATTATTTACCATCAGGTGAGATCACAGTCACGTGCTAATATATATATATATATATATATATATCGGAGAATAAGAGAGAACGGAGAAACATAAAACACAGGGGCGTAGGGTTCTCCGCCGACATCGTTAAGAATTGGTTCCATTATTTAATTTCTTATTCTGTGGGCGTTCATGGGTA
>JACTOM010000855.1:2096858-2172175 GCA_015832385.1 Elymnias hypermnestra
TCGGTCTTCTGTATAATCTGCCGCAGCGTAAAGATGTGGTCTATGGTACTAAAGCCTTTTCGGAAACCGGCTTGTTCCCGGGGCTGGAAGTCGTCAAATCTGCGAGCGAGACGATTCGTAATGACTCTCGAGAACAGTTTGTAGACATGTCCTAGAGGTATGCATGACTCTGAATATGTCCTCATACATAACCTCTACATCCTCATCCGGATGTGATGATGTGGGTGCGTAAATCTTGATGATATTCAGCGAATACCGTTTGGTGATTCTCAGTATCAGGTACGCTACCCTGTTGGACACGCTGTTAACTTCTACAATGCTGTTGACGAGGGATTTGTGGACAAGGAATCCGACACCACCCTGAGATTGAACTTCGCCTTCCCGGTAGTAAAACAAGTTACCGGATTCGAGGATTATCGTGTCCTCCCCCTCTCTACGGACTTCAGACAATCCTATAATATCCCAGTGTAACTTGTTTACTGCTTCTTCCAGTTCGAAGATCTTTTCGTCGGTCCTCAAAGTGCGTGCGTTGTATGTTGCCAGGTCAAGTCGTCGGGGTTGGCAGCGGAATCTCTTCCGGAGATTCTTAGCACTCCCTGCCCCGCCGTTACTATAACCGCTGCCAGAGCTAGGAATAGCGGGGCTGCCGGAGACTGGGGGCCGTTGCTGCCTTGTGTCGATCATTTGCTGTTGCCCGTTATCGGTCTGTGGCATTTAAGTCAGCTATAGAGAATGGTTATACCGCCATTTGTCGGTCGCCAGAGCCTCGTCGGTAGAAGCGGGATGCATCGCGTGCAGGTGAGGTTGGCGTTTGGAGAAACGGACTGGGACGCGTTTCTCCCTTACACCCCCAGATTAGTATAATAAAGAATAATTTCGTAAATAAAACTACTTTTAATTACAAATATACAAGATACTTTTAGCAATTTAGAAACTTCCAATTCCATAAGAAAGTATTAATATTTCATGACATAATTCAATGCCAATCTATTTTCGATATATGTTTAATTTGATAATATCGAAAGGGTTTTGGATGATTTCTGCGATTTATAATATCATAAGCAGATTATTGAGATCAACAGATAGATATTAAAAAGCACAAACGTAATACAACCAATTTGTGTGAGAAATAGACAATTTATTTATTTCTCCCATTTTCCATTGCTATATTTGGCGTTAAAACAATAATATATCAAAAACAAAACAAAAAAACTACTGAAATAGTTATTTATACTATACACGAGAAAACAAAAAAAAATAATTGAAGATAAAAACCTCCCCAAAAACTAATACATAACAACTTTCTTTTAGGACTACAACAAAAGACATTTGTCATAAAGTCATCATCATAAATCATTGTTTTTCTCGGTTTGCTATATGAATTTATTTTAAGAAGGCATTGAATTAGTCATACATTAAATACACATAACATTCATAAAGCAGAATGTAGATATCAAAACACAATGAAAGCAACTGCTACTTGGCCTCTAGGCGCTGTATATTGTAATATATCGTATAAATGAAAAATCTGTAGGCATCTACTATGTTAAAATTGCAAAGGAAGCCATCGTTTAACAAGTAAAATCAGGACTTAATATTAAAAATTTCGCAATTTCTTCTTTTTACATTATTATTTATTTAGTAAAAGAATATTACAGTGGTATCTTAAAAACCTGGAAACGATGATCCTGCAGAAGTATAAACTGTTGCAGTAATCAACTTCCTCCCTTGTATAAACACACATAGTTCCTACAACTGTGACAGATTAAAGAAATAAATTCGGCAGATATGAATATTAATTCCTGTAAGGGACTGTGTGTGAGTGTGAGTCCGATTGCGTGTGTGTCTGTGTTTGTGCATGTGTGTGTGTGTGGGGGGGGGGGGGGGTGAGTATGTGCGTGTGCAAGCACGGATATATGTGATGCTTTTATGCACGGCTGTGAGAGTGTTTGTGTGGTAAATGAGTGAATGGATGTCTATTTGGTTCGATATAATTGGGATTTATGTAAAGTTCATTAGTTTTTTCATATGAAAGTGTTGAGGGAAACTCCGTACATTTCCTTTTACATATGATGGTAAGGGCTAAAAATTAAGAATTTTATTTATGTGTTTATAAAGTACACAACTAATATGCGAGTAGTGACGCCTCGTAATTGTATCTCGTTAAAGGTTTTCTAGAGAGAGGGGAGGAACAATAGATATTCCTCTCCTTCGAAAGAGAAAGCTAGGTGGAAGGAGGCATCGTTATGAACGCCAGGTCTTAACTCTCTTAGATGTTTTCAGCCTTGCATATGAGTAAGAATGTGTAAGCCTCTGACAATTCCACCTCCGATTGCCGAAGGTTCTATTGGGTATTCTAACCCAGCCAGCGAGTACCACTTCCCCTGCCAAACTCGACATGGATACGCAAATGTTCCAGCGCAAAAAAAAATTTAAAAAGATTACTGTTTTCGGTTATAATTTGTATTCTCATTTCGCATTTACAAACCATTAGTTCTTTAGCAATATTTTTATTTAAAATACATCATTTGTATAACAATATTATCTTATACCATTTTATATTCAAAATAAACTTTTTATATCAAACATTTTGATTATATTTAAAACATTTATTACTCAAGCAAAAAGTCTTAGGTTAAAAATCAAGAATGTAACAGTTACAAGTTAGTCTTACACTAGAATCTCAGTATTTTATCAAATCACGAGATCCTGTAAAATAAAGTTACTTTTCAATTACTTTGCACTGATTCGCCAATCAAGAACTATAGTAATTAAAGACCACTCAACTTTAGTGTCTCTCGGTAAGTGGGGTATTATTTAAACTCCATGTTGTAGATTTAGAAATACAAATCCTTTACCTTAAGCGTTACTTTGTCTTATTTTGATAATAGTTCTTCAAAAAAATTTATGTGCATTTGTGATATTTTCATTAACTAAGTCTTATCTTTAAACATAAGTCACTGATAAGTAAAGCTGACGTATCAATATCTCCACTTCTTGGAATATTAATATAGTTTCACATGCATGTTAAAATGTTACATCAATCAAATTAACAAATAAGACAAAAACTTTAAATTCATTCTTACGCGCTGTCATGCATGAAATTCTTATTACAGAGCAAATAAAAGCTTCCCTTTTATCGGGGGGGGGGGGGGGGGTGTGTGTACAACATACCCGAAATCTGGGGAAAATACCCACAATGACCCCCTCAACAGCATCACTGCCTGCTGAGGTGGTACCAGCAACTTGGAAACACTTAAACCTTTTAGATGAGCTTTCAATAAATATTCAATTTTACACATAATAAATTTCTTTACTTCTGAGACGTGGTCGCTGACGATGGGCCACATGCGGAAGCTCAGAATCACTCAGCGAGCGATGGAGAGGGCTATGCAATGAGAGTTTCTCTACGTGATCGTATCAGAAATGAACAGATCCGTAGTAGAACCAGAGTCACCGACATAGCCGTACGAATCGCGAATCTGAAGTAGCAATGGGCGGGGCACGTAATCCGAAGGACCGGACGGCGCAGTGTAGGCAGACCCTCCATATGGTGGACCCATGATATAAAGAGGGTCGCCGGTAGCCACTGGTGCCAGGCGGCGCAAGATCGGGCCTTGTGGACGTCATTACGTGAGACCTATGTCCAGCAGTGGACATCCATCGGTTAAAGCGACGACGACGACGAAATTTCTTTAATAAATTGTATTACCATCTATTAAAGGGTGAGGGTGAACTAATAGTAGGAATTGCATAATATACTGAGTCTTTCTATAAACTATCTTAATTTTAATCAAAGAATCATATCATTATATACTCACTTCAGGTTAACGTCCTCGAGGATTTGTCGCGGCAATAACTCGAGAATTTGGGATACGTTTAACTTTTCCCAGGATAAATCCGACCCTAATACTTGCTGGGTGCAGTTGATAAAATTCTGTATATCGATCTCAGAGTCCATCGCAACTCACTCACTCATTCACTGATTATCGTTAAACACTTTTTATTCATTTTCCAGGAATTTAGTTGTTCATTAATTCAACGGCATTACTTTACTTATCACATAAATTCGTAGATTAATTGACAAAAAAAGAGGATGATGAGGAACCCTTCCAACTAGATACAAATTGATATTAATGCAAACTCTTTAAAAGGTAAAAGTACTTCTAAAATTAAGTCAAGTTCCTCTGAAACCTGTAGTCACATTCAACCTTCATTTTACATGAAGATTTTACGTAAGCTCAAACAAAAGAAACACCACACATCGCATGGAAATGTTGCTATTATACCTGTTAAAATACATCTGAATTTTATTCCCAGAAGGTCTATCTCATTAACCTTTCCATTTTAACTTTCATTAAAACAATATACAATAAAAGTTTAGACCCTTCGAATATCATTAAAGGGAATAGCCTTTTTTTCTGTATAGAATTCTATACCTTATGCATGAACCATTTCTGAACATTTATTTCCTCGGTTTGAAACATATTTACACTAAAATTTGTAACACATCAATGATTTCATTCATTCATTCATTTCATTCTCGCAAATACATATAATTGTTATGCGTCCTCTCAGTTATTTATGAGGTATAAGTAATATGAACGTTTTCCTGATTAATTTAAACTGGATCTTTAAACTGGAGCATCGATATCCACTTTTACGATACCTTAATAATCGATATAAAGTAAATCCATTAACTATAAATTTCATTTAAATCTTTACTTTAGTTTGCAATATAATGTAATGAATTATTTTGCAGAATATCATAAACACTTTATTTATCTATCTAGGATTTTTCAGAGTATTTTAGATATATTGGCAATTGTTACAACTCTTTTTATTGAGTTCTTACATTTTAGGAATATTTTGTTCGAATAAGGTTATTTATATATATAATGTTCATCCAATAATCACATGAATTCAATTTAGCGATCGTACGGTCTTAACCCATCCGGAGGAAAGTTCTTATTCATGAGCTCGTTACGCAGCTGTGTCAGGACGTGAACTGAGTTTTGTATTTTGTAAGTAATTTACCAAAGTTTAAGCGAATGAACTGTGTCAAAAACTTTTAAGACTTTGAATTTTATGCTAAGGAGGTGGTATATGGGACATTTTGCTATTACGACAGTAAAATTTTTACACTGGCATAATCGTATTCGCTTCGCTAGCAGAGAACCCGGGCTCAATTTTCGATAGGGCAAACTTAGAAAACCGTATTTTTTAAAGTGTGCAGGTCTGTAGGAGTTAGGATCAGGGGGAGGCTTCAGCCGTGGCTACTTATCATCAAAACAACTAAATAACAAGTTTTGATACGATACTATCTAGAAATTATAAAGAGGTTTAAGTAGTTACCTCTTACCAGGTTTGCACATACCCATCTAAGACTGTAACATCACTTACTATCACATGATAAAATAGAAATTATGGTTAAATATTGCGAACAAAATTGGAATACCAAAATTTACCATACAACATTTGTTCGATGTCTATCATTAGATTGATAAACGTAATTTTTTATAAACATTTTATTCCTTATCAAGTCCTATACTGTATAATATTATTCTGTGTTTGAAACGCATTAAATATTATAAGGTAATTGTTAGACAATTTGTTGTCATGCAAGATATTCAAAACTATTAATAAGTAAGATTAATTTAAAAATGACTATTCATCGGAATTATTTTCAATATGAATATATTAAAAAAGAAATCGTAAACATCTTTGTAAGAAAAGTTATCCAAGTAGACAGAAGTAATGTACGAGCAAACGAGCAGACTCTTAAAACACAATACGTACTTTCCTTGATGACAGCGTTAAGAAAGGCGACCGAAAACACAAAAGGGAATAAGGTTGTCTCATAATGATTCCGGAAAGTTTTAGAATAATCGCGAACAATCAGAGATCCTGTATTTGCTTTGGCACCAATATTATATAGTTTATGCCCTTTGATTGTGATTTTTCAATCAAAGGGCACAAACTTCACCTAGAAACACAATGATTAATTGAAATGAACAATCAGGCACATCAATTCCTTTTTGAAACTTCTTTAGGCGCATGAGGGTAAAATTTGTAAGAGTAAACGTGTGATTAGTGTAACGAAGATGTACAGCGTTTTTTTATGTTTGTTACCTCATATCTTCCGACTGGGTAAATTTAATGAATTAAGATTTCAATAAATTGTTTGTATGAATTTTCGAAACTTAATATTTTAATGACAATTTTAGTCAATAAATTCCTAACATTTCTTTCTTTTTCCCTCTCTCTAAGTCTCGGAAATCTAAAGTTATAGATTTGATCAAGAGTTATAGATAAACATAAACAAGACTTTAAAATTAATTTGCCAAAGAAGTTTCACTTCTAACATGTGTACTTTATACGCACGCACTTTTTTATAAAGGCAATATTAGTTTTGCCTGCTGTAAATTCGAAGACGCGATTTCTCCAAACGAGATTCCACATCTTAACACTAGACCAAAAGCTATGAGCTTTTTTTCATACGATAGTCGAATGATAGTATTTCATGACAAAGTATTTAACAAAAACTCAATTTATAAACATTTTGTCTGTCTGTATGTTTGTTGCTGCTAATCGCTGAAATAACTGGATCGATTTTAACGGGACTTTTACTGGCCGCTAGCGGATGATATAAGGTGAAAATTAAAGGATCCGGATTTACGCAAGGTACACGGAGGAGAACAACTAGTACACGTTATCTTAACACTATATGTATATACTAAGACAAAGACAATAAAAACTGATGTTTCCATTAAATAATTGTACTGTTTTTATCTCAAAAAAAATCAATATTTCGACATTTAGAATAATAGATAAAAGAAATTTCAAGTGGGGTTTTACAGCATATTTACATTGTAATCATTTTATATCATTTGGAAAAAATGTATTTATATAAACACATAAAACAATGATTCTTATATCTGCCAATGAAAACGGTTTATATTAAAATAATCCTGGTAATTTAATTACATATATTTTTTGTTAAATATATATAATTAAACGTTGTAAATTTCCAAGTTAATGTAAAATATGGTCAAGGATTACATGTATTTTTCAGTTCATATCCAAAACATTAAAAGTGAATAAGACAATTTAAAATATAATTCAGTTATACGCTTTAATTTTAAGGACTTTATTTGTACTTTGTTTTAGAGGGCTATAATTTGTATTATTTTTTTTAAATATGCTACGTTTTAAACCGAGAAACAGCACATAAATTATATATATTATAATGCAATCTAAAATATAAATATTTTATTCACAGTTTATTGCTTTCAATAGCCTAGGTTTGTGATAAAATGTCACAAGTATTAAATGACCTGGAATGTTTATTTAAAATGATAATTTAGAATAATTTGGTACACGCTACACTAAAAAAATACTGCACAAAGTTTCTACAAGTTCACAGTAAACAGTTCTACGAAAATGTTTAATGAGTTTCACGACGTTATATTTCTTTTTATTGTTATATCGCACTGTTTATATTATTAATCAGTTCAATCCAGCAGTTATAATTAAATGGTTCTTATCATCAGAACGCGATATAATATAAACTCACGTCCTTTCAGGACCGCGAACCGAACTCGACTGAACTCTCAACTATGAACTTGAGAAGATTCCCGTTTATCACTTATTGTAAATAGATTTATATCAAAACAGATTAAAAACCACTTTTCTTTAATTTAACATTTCACTTCCCTAAAAATGAGACCGTATTTTTTATGAAAACCTTATTCACATATACAGCTATAACGGGAAATATAAATCATACGAGATAAAAATTTAGATTTCTTAATTTATTACGTGTATAATAAAAAATACTACTAATATATAATAGTCTATTACGTGTTAATTTATTTGTCAATCGCCGATAAATTTGTCAAACGCCATAAGGTTACATGAGAAAAGTTTTTATTGCCAAACGCACAAAGGAGGTTACATTACATAAAATTACTATGGTGGTTATGTTTTCTTAAAATTTCTGATGCTCTACGTAACTTATTTTGTTCTGTCTTACGGAACCTCTCCAGTTTGAGCACAACACAAAAAGAATTAGCGAAATTGGTCCATCTGTTCACGCGTGATACCATGATATAGAAACTCATTTATAAATATCTAGATTCATTTCAACTCATTTAAGGGTAATTGTATACGTTTCTAAAATAAACTCCCACAAGACGTTTTAGAGATGTCAATTAATAAATTCAAAGTCTTTGTTAAAAGAAAGTGGATAGAAAAATCGTATCATAAGTTGCAAGAGAACTTAGACGATAGAAACGCGTGGGAGTGAACGAACTGCTCTAATTTGAATTGAAATACATTAAAGTTATATGATATTGTAATGATGATGATAACAAAAAACAAAATACCCGACTGAGTTTGTTGTGGGCTCTTCTCGGATCGGGCGCGAAGGAACCCTCGTAACTTTAGATTTTAAGTCGTTCTGGAGTATCATCATCAGACGTGGATTAAGAGTGTGGAAAAGAAAAAAAATATTATTTGACGATTCAAAAGTGCTGTAATATGCCTACTTGGGTGAAGATATTTTCATTTCATTTGAATTAGATTATGCAACAACCTTTTTGAATGTAGTCTGTGTAAAACCGGTAGTCGCTGGAATTATAATATTATATATTTTTTATTAGATTTAGATTAGTTAATCATTTCTTTGATAGTCTGTGGTAATAAAACCTTTATACTATAGAAACTTAAAATTTAAATTATGTAAGGCCGAATTTCGATCACTCGGTGACCACAAGTATGTTATAATAAGACGCTATCATTCTCCTTACCGTAATGGTGCAAGAAATCGCATCACTATCAGAATGACTAAGTTCTATTTCCAGCAGAGAAAATTTAGGACATTTTATAGTATATATAACTGCCTCATTTGTCCAGTGGTTAGCATGTTCGACTACAGACATAAGGTCCTGGGTTCGAGTCCCGGGTTGGGCCAATTTAAAAATTAATATTGAGTTTTCTATTAAGATCGCAAGTTAAGCCGTCGGTCCTGCGCCTAATCTCTCACAGGTTGTGTCGGATTCCCGTCGCATCGGACTATGAGAGTGGAGGAATAGAGAGTGCACTTGTGTACTACGCCTGCCAATACGCAGTGGAGCAGCGTGGTGGGCCCATGCTCTAAAAACCCTCTCTCCTGTGAGTGAGGAGGCCTGTGCCTAGCAGTGGGACATTAATAGGCTGCTACTTACTTATTTATAGTATATATGTTAGAATATGTCTAGCTCTACGCTGGTGGAAGACTTCGTGGGTAAGTACCACCCTACCACAAAAAAATGTGTCGCCAATAAAAATATTTGCGTTCCGGTATAATGCTCTGTAGAAACTATTAACAGTTAAATTACCTTTTCCCAGATGAGTGTACTACCATTTTGAGTGTATCATTTATCATTTAACATCAGGTGAGATCATAGTCAAGCCCTAATCTCTCTGCAATAAATAAAGGTTGTACAGTGAAAAATATTTTTTAAAATGACAAAATGTCCTAACCGTGGTTAGGTAAAAGTCGAATTAGAGTTCACACTTTATTGTTGCAGTAATATATACGGTACAATAGTGAATAATGTTAATACATCTGGAGAATTTTTTTCCAATAATAGTACATGTAACGTTATACGGAATTGGGGTGGAATTATATGTAAATGATAAAATCGTTTTCCCTCCCTAATGTTTCTTACAAAGTATGCCATCTACGCCTCTGTTAGTATCCTTATAACTCATAAAGAAATTTCTCGATTTACATAACTCTCTTTTTAGTGTATGGGTTTTAGCATACGAACTCAGAAAACAATATTAAATTCACCTTATTTTTCTATACTATAAGCTCTTGAATTACGTTTGAAATAGTTTCACAATTTTAATTTGCTAAATAATATCTTGCTATCGGACCATTCACAATTTTTAATAACATAACGCCCTTAATTTGCAAAGTAGTCATTAGACGGAAGTTGAATGTAGCCCAGGAAAATCATAGTTAGTTCAGGAATCAAAATGTTTATGATATATTAAACCCAACTGATGACAATGACTGTTTACTGTTTTATGTTTTCAGATTTGAATAAGGATTTATAATACAGGAAAATACAGAATATTCAAGATTCCTCAGCCTCTGTAACTGAAAGTTAGAAATTTTGGATTGTGACATTTTCCATGGATAGCAACAATGTATACACGCATTTGTCGCACCATGTCGACAAATAGATAGTCATCCCTTAATTTTTTCTTCCCTAATTCGACATGTTAAAAAAAAAATCGACCAACTGTACACATCATTTGAAATTTATACTTATATATGGCCTATATCAGTGCATTCTCATTTTAAGTATCTTAAAGCTTTATCGTGGTATGTAACCGTATATAGTATATTTTTCTTCCAATATGTCGATAAACCACGAAAGTTTCAGTTTAAAATATTTAATCTTAAAGCTGTCATTTATCTCCCTTTTTATTCGGATATCTATCAAATAATAGTACGGTATTAATACTTAGTCTTTTTGTTATATGTAATTAAAAAAGTATTCGCAGGTTGTATGAAAGCTTTTCAATATTTTGAAGTTATCATAGCTTCTAACAATATTCCACAATAATAATGTAACTCACCTTATTACGTATCAATATTTTTATACAACAGCGAGAGGGTGCGGGAAAAGCGGAGACCCACGTCCGTGATTTGTAGTTATCCACGCTGTTAGAACTACGTGTTCAAACTATACATACATATTGTACAATGTATATTATACTATTTCATTTCATGACGATAATGGTTTTTATATCATTAAAACAATATTGTGCTCTAATTTTGGGTCAACCCCATACAAATAATTCTAAACTGCTACGTTCCATCTAAATACTGAAGCCTCCATTTATGCGATGGAGAAAGCCATCGAGGGGACTTTAATTGCTACAAGGCCAGATTGCCACCTTTTTTTTCTAGGGGGGAAAAACTTCTGAAGATAACCGGCCTTTTCAGTGTAAAGGCCAGGTTATGTAGGATTACTAAAACCCCTTGGTGCCCCTCATCTGCACATGTAAGGTGACACCATGCTCTCCAAGGAACTTTCATCTGGTGCTTCCCTTGTGCGATGTCTTGCGCGTCCCATGATCATTTTTACTACAATGAAGCCTAAGGCCACGTTAAGCTACATTCTTCTCGGGGTTGTATACTAAAGAACGGTGCCAGCCCCCTTTCACATCGCTCGCAACTCCTCAGACTGAAGGCTGGAGCATTAGACAACTGCTAGCCGCCTGTGTCACACCTGCGTCTCCGTCTCCGCGTTGGATCGGCCCACTTTCGCGCTCGCTCGGCGGTGTCCTTTTTAACCAAGACGGTTTCGCAAAAGGAGACCATCGCCCTCCAAGCATCGTATTTTGTGAGCATGGCCGCAATTACTGTTGGCGGTGAGAGGTATTCGCCAATCCAGTCTATTAAGTCACGCCGCTCAACGCCCCATGCAGGGCAGACCACAAGTGTGTGCTGAGCATCGTCGCACTCCCCACCGCAGTGGTAACACTGCGCTGTCGTCTCGCGCCCTATCCGATACAGATACTGACTGAAACAGCCATGTCCAGTAAGTACCTGTGTCAGTCTAATGGTGACGCTTCCCGGTTTTCTCTCAATCCATGCTTCGAAACACGGCAGCATCGCACTGACAATACGTTGACGTGCGTTCCTCTCATCCCCAAGCCGAAGCCGCCATACTCTTGTGTATTGTACTTTATTCGAGTTGAGTTGCATACAATTCAATTCAAATATATCGTAACATAAGTCACCCTAGATATTTTTAAATATCAAGAAAATTTCGATAAAATGCAAATTGCAAGTTTGCAACAAACTACGAAGTATGTTGAAGTCATTAATCAAAATACTTTAGTTATGAAAATGGGATTCTTAAAGAGTAACTCAAGCACTTTAGCGAACTACTTGACTATAGAAATTTCCATAATTTTCAATGTTAACAGAAAGTTACGGGAACATTCTTAACTAATTAAAAAGATTTATATGTCGTGTTAAAAACTGGTTTTCACTGACCTTAATCCTCGCCAAGTTACGAATGATTATTAAAGGTATGATTGAAGAAATTTTTATAAAAGATTTAAATTATCCTCGATAAGAATTAATAAACAAGTGACAATTTATAGCATCAAAGCAACATATTTTTACCTCAAAACAAAAAGAAATATGTGATTGGTCTATTTTAAAGTAATAGACGTTTTTATAGGGACGTTCTCTGGGAAATAACTAGTGTTATAAGGAATGAGAGGGTAGTTTTTAGTAAGGCTTTTTTCAGGAACGGGTAATGCCTGTTTACAAGTGTGATATATTTCCGCCTAACTACGTCCAATTAGCGAATTTCTACAACTACCTACTATCAAAACTAAAAGCAATTTGTAACTTAGAATATCTAAATATGAATACCTCTGGAGGATTAAATTTATGGCGTTACAGTGGACCTAATATTAACAATTCCTTTCCGTTTAAAATTAGAAAGTTTTATAAAATCCTGTATTTGGTACCCACTTCAAGAAATACGTATTACATATTATTAATAAGAATATTTTTTAACTGTATTGCTTATGTGATTTGCTTCCAATTTAGAGAAGGGATTAAATAACTGAAAATCAATTTGTATCTCCATAAGAAAGGATGAAAACAAAAAAAAAATAACTTACTTCTTGACGCCCTTATTGGCGCTATGGTGCGTGTACTAGCTTCGCTAGGAGAGAACATAGATTCGATGGCAGGGTTGATTAAGAAAAAATGCGTTTTTTGTCTGAGTCAGGGCTAGAGGAAGGCTTCTGGTGTTTCTAATAATCACCCTACCAGCAAAGCTGCCGCTAAGAAAAATGCGCTTCGGTTTGATGCTGTGTAATAACTGTAAGAGATAAATTACCTCTTATCTGGTAGTAGCTTCTTTATAATTACCTTAGAATATGTCATCACTTACCATCAGGTGAGAACACAGTCAAACCTGTTAGCAATGTACATGTTGAATATTGGACCGATAAAAATTAGAGAAGAGCAACGATAAATTGAATTCAATAAGCATATTATATATTTAGTGAGCATACCGTAGCGTTTAGAAATATAAATTATTTTCAATCTCAGAAATTTATGATGTAAACTACATAATTCAACCTTTTACTTCCTCATAATAGAGCCCTTTCAAAGATAAGAATGTTCTTTTCAATTGAATATTTTTATGTTAATTGTTTTGACAGGTTTTTTAGACGCCCATTGAGAATCCCGCGAGCGTAACGCGATACGAAAGCACAAAAGTCTGACTGAAAAGAGTCTGATAAAAATTGGGGAGGAACGTAAAAGCGTAAAGATGAATAGCACCCATTCATCTAAGACTTTTACCGTAAAACTGAAAGTTTTATAAAGGATTCCACTAGCTTTTTGATATCTTAAATTAATTAAAAATACGAAATAAAAGACGGGCTCGCTGGCGTAGTGCTGCGAGTACGAGCTGAGGCCCCTTAAGGCTGAGCTGAGCTTCTGATTTGTCTGAGTCTGGACAGGTGGGAGGCTTCGGCCCTGGCTAGGTACCAGTCTACCAGTAAAGACGTACGGCCAACAAAAAGATTTGTATTCCGGTACAATGCTATGTAAAAACCATGAGAAGTTAAAAACTTTTAAGTGAATAGTAGTAAGACCAATTTTTCTTTTTTTCAACGATTTTGATGAACTAGTTGAAAGTGAAAATCTCATAGGTATATTCAATTAATATCCTTGTGATATCACCACTGTTATTTGTTACCTATTTTATACAGTATTCATTTTATTTGATCTTACGATGATATAACGTGATAATGAATTTAAACAATGAAGACAAACAAAAATAACATAAAGAATTTGTCAGTATCCCGATTGTGGATAGGTTAAAAATGAAATGACATACAATTTATATAATTTTATTTATCCTTTATTAAGAATTGCTCAGTCAAGATAAAGCAATAAGACTGTCTGTTCTACTTTTCATGTTTTATAGATTAACTTAAATATTAAAGTATATAAATATGTAATACAATACTACTGCTGTTTACAGTGATATACATACAAGGTTGTATTAATTATTTATGATATTAAATATTACTATTGCAGTCATAGTAAGTTTTGATGATTAAACATAGAGCCCTCCGGAATTTCTAATAGCTTTTCGCCTTTCCGGGCCCTTGATTAAGCTTGTAAGATTTATTAGGGTTCAACTTTACATAATAGCTCAATCGATCGGTGTTGTTGCGTAAAAATATATTTTACTAGTTATCATTCTAACGTAATGTCCCAGACCGATTCTCGTAATGGATCGGAAGTTAATCGGAGCTACATTGAGGCAATATTTCATCTTCTAAATGATCCAACAACATAAATAAAAAACATTAAAGATTAACTTTTGTATTGAGAAGAAAAAGAAACAAACAAAAATATAATAAAAACTTGATAAATCGTCTTCATAGTTTTACCGAAGACTAAAAATATAAACCAGTAGATATTTTATACTAGATCTTCCTTCTGGGTAAACTCGTGCGGCGTCCGATCTCGTCGTAATATGAGTAAATCCATTTTAATGAGCGTGTACTTAAAAAATACCTTGTCTTTTTTTACAAGAAGGAACAAGTAATTAACTGAACTGAAAAGTAAACTGAACTTTCTAGGCTCTAATGATACTGAATGATGAGTAAGTTTTGGACTGCTGGTGTATGTTATGAGTACTGCTTCAACTAATAGAGTTTGTATGGTTCATTCCCGGAAGATCAAATCTAAGAAATTGTTTTTTATAATTTGACAAAATTTGGATGGTGGAAGGCTTCGGCTGTGTTGTTTTTTTCTTAACCTTAGGTGTTTACTGAAATATTATATACAGAAATTGTACGACATTGTATTAGAGCATTTACTTTGAATTACAATGTTTACTTACAATTCTATTCCGTTACGATGCTGCGTAGTGGTAAATTACCCCTTCCAAAATATCTATAATCAAGTAAGATAAGCACATTCAAACTGTCCGCAATAAAAAAGATAAAAGTGCGCGCGTACAAAGTACACATGTCAGAAGTGAAACTTCTTTGGCAAACTAATTTTTAAGTTTTGTTTATATTTGTACAAATCTAAAACTTTAGATTTCCGAGACATAAAGGTAGGGAAAGAGCAAGATATGTGAGGAATTTAATGAATTTAATTGTCATTAAAATATAAAAAGTGTCTAAAATAAATACAAACAATTTAATGAATATCCAATGACATAAATTTGAAAAAATATAAAAAAAATTGATAAAATTTTTTTTAGACGAAAATTTATGAAGATTTACAATTAAAAGACAAGTAGCAAATTAAAATATTGTTTGTAAATATTAAAACTACTTAACCTTCAAACGAATTAGCATAAAAAAACACTTCCCATCTTCGTGAAGTTAATCACGCGTTTAATCCGAATAAAATTTACCCTCGTGCGCCTAAAGAAGTTTCACTTCAAAAAATCAAACTTTTAAACAAATTTTCTTTCATTCGTAATCTTCAAAGAAAAATCACGGAGTTGTATCGTCCCATCGCTTTATCGGCATTGGCCCAAATGCAATGCAATTAATGAACTCTGCTACTGGATTCATTTAATGAACCGTGTGAAATAGCTTCCTTTATCAATACGGCGACGTTGTTTATATATGCAAATTAAAGGTAAGAAGATATAGCCCCACTTGAAATTCACATGCAAATGTGAAGTTGCATAACCTCTCATATAAGTACCTAAGCCTTTTCCGGGTAAGTGAATCTACAACGTGATTGTATCTCAATATAGAGAGTGGGAGGTCAATAATAATACGCATAACCTTAACAATAATGATTAGCAATATAAGGCAAAGAGAGAAGGTAAAAAATATATCTTCAGTATTTATATATGTCTGTTATGTATGAGGATGTTTTGTCTCTTTGTTACGGGAGACCATAGGCCCCATTGTTGTTGGTTTCTAAGTGCATTTAATTTATTTTGTACAGCAATTGTAAGAATTTAAATTTCTTTTATTTATGTCGTGCATGATACATATTAGGTTAAATTTGAAATTTAAGATAAATTTATATGCATGTTAACAAATCATTTTGATTTTCTTTCAGCACACATCATATCGAAATATCCTGCCAACCCGCATTAGAATAGCGCGATGGGTTTACGCTTTAAACACTCACTCTCCTATAAGTGAGGAGGCTAATGTTCATCAGTGGGACCTTAAAATCCAGCTACTTACCTTTTAGATATTAAAAGAATAGAAAAACTTTATACAGGTATATGATGCAAGGTAAGGATCTTATTGGACTTATATATATGCTAATTTAAGCTAGCAAAGCCGAACAGTGGAAATATATTGCCCTATACGCAACACGTATACAGGCACATGTAAATTAAGGGTATTTTATGATAGAGGTAAAAAGGAATTAGTACGAAGGTTTGTAAAACTATTTGGGTTGGTATTTCTGTTTGTGTTGGTGTAGGTTAACCAACACCACAAAATGTATCAAACATTTGCTTTGATTTATACATCGGGTATAGTAAATACATAATAGCTATTAGCTACTAAGTAAAAATAGTATAGCTATACATAGATTTTTAATTTACTTCCTATTAAAAGGGAAAAAGGCACGTTTTTCGGAAAATTAAAAGGGCACACGCTGGTTTTGTTCATATGACTATAAATAAAACAGAATTTGTTTCTACTGATGGCCGTTACAGATTTTTAAACCCTCCAACCGATGTCACCATTTCCGGTGTCATTGTATTAGAAAAGTATTAGCTAAATATATGACGATGATTTTAGAACAACAATGTAGCTTACTTACTTATCAAGAGACCTTCAAAACTTCAAAACAATGTAGACGGTCCAAGTAAAGATTTTACCACATTCTTAGGGATCTGGTATTAAGCTAGTGACACCGCGGAGTATTGACATATATTTCCATCTCAGATTGCTATTGTATTTGCTTCAATACGATATCCAAAAGAAAATACTGCTATTATGTCAAAGATTAGGATGTAGGATAATATATAACTAATATAAAAGATAATATATAACTAATATACTCTCCCAATATAAAGAAGTGCTTACGAAAGATTTTTAATAAAAATGTTATGCATCATATTTTCACGCTTAGCTTTTATTATCCCATGGAGGTAACCAGAGAAAATTCATCTTTTCTTTACACTTGAATTCTTCTCTTTTATTAAAATCATATAATATATCCCACGTGAATCAAATGAAAAATGTAAAACATCTTTGGCAAACTAATTTTTAAGTGTTGTTCATATTTATACAAATCTAAAACTTTAGATTTCCGACACTTAGAGGGTGGGGAAAAAGAAGATATTTTAGGAATTTAATGAATTAAATTGTCATCAAAATATTAAAAGTGTCGAAAAATTATTCAAACAATTTATTGAAATCTCAAATGACGAATTGTACATAAAAATACCACGAGTTTTCTGTCAAAATTTGACATTATTAACTAAATTTTGTTTTGAATTTAAAATTTAGGAAAGAGAATTTATGAAATATCTTTATTTTACATTTAATGAATATTTTTCATAAAATATAAATATAATTATTAAATGACGAGTGGCAAATTAAAATGTTTTTTTGTAAATATTAAAACTACCGAACCATCAAACAAATTGGCATAAAAAAACGCTGCACATCTTCGTGACGCTAATCAGGCGTTACAGCAGCAAAAAATTTACAATCATGCGCCTATAGAAGTATTCAAAAAGTGTAAGTATTTTGTATTATTAAAATTTAAAAACAACATGCACTCAAAATAAGTCATTTTCGGGTAAATATTTGAATTTTAATTAATATTATATTAATCGCGTAAACCATATGATTATAAAATCATATAGTCATAATGACTATATGCAAAAATATATGAGAAAAAACTTATTCTTATAAGGATATGGGGTAATTAGAAAAAAGGGCAACGATCACATAATTTAATCTAATTCGAAAATACGCGTGGCATTTAAATATTTTTTCCATACTTGCAATAAACACGTACGATTCATGTAAATATTTATATGCAATATATTACACGTGTTTTTCGACTAATTGCTTTTGCCGAGGTAAACTCTGATTTTTAAACGCATTAATTACGGCCGTCACATAAGCAAGTTAGGTTGACCCTCATTAAAACTTTTGGGGCCTCATTGTGACTGCTGATAGACAGCGCCTGTAATCGGCTTTACGTGCAAAGTATTCTTTTTTTAATTTTCAAAAGTCAGTGTGATTTACCTCTCCTGTAATGTAATTAAATTAGTAGGTCATCTCTCCAAGTCCAGTGAAACGTAATTTACAAAGTAAATTTTTTCTAACCAAAGTTGCAATGGACCTGCTAAGTACATTTATTTCCAGGTTTTTTTTTAATTTAGTTGTTGAACTACTTACACTGTTGTGTTACGTGTATACATTATTTATATTGGTTTTATTTATTACTATTTTGGAAACAAATACTTTATTATAGATATTTATAAATAAAATAGACAAAACGTAAACTAATAAAGTTTCCTCTACAAAACATAAGAAACACAAAGCAGAAGGAGAAAAAAAAATATATAATTTAAATCTTAAGTAATATTATTATAAAGAGGAAACATTTGCGTTTTTGTATGTAACTATGTATGTATGGATGTTTGTAACGTTTTCACACAAAAACTACTGGATCGATTTCAACCAATTTTTTCACCATTAGAAAGCTGCATTGTCACTGAGCCACATAAGCTATATTACATTCTCAAAAAAAATTAGGGATCGCTAAGAAAAATGCATAAATGCCACCCAAGGTGTGAAACAAAAAATCTGTTATCGTGTGCGGAAATTATTGATTATAGAACAAAAAAATGTTTTTCAATATTATAGAACGTATTAGTATCTATAAAAAATCTGAGAACCATATTTCCAACTACTGTAGTTATGCCACTATAACTACTTTTATATATTTTAAGACATTATCAAAGTGCCGAGAATAATAAAATCATATATTTTTATATTTACATCTCTGTATTAATTCTTATTTGTAAATATTAAAACTGCCTAACCCCTTAAAACAATTAGCATAAAAAACGCTGCACATCTTCGTGACGTTTATCACGCACTTCATCCGCAAAAAATTTACTCTCGTACGCCTAAAGATGTTTCACTTCAAAAAACATTCTCTCTAGATTTATAACACATATCTTATATATTTCATAGGTATATGAAGTTAATACTGAAAAAATGTAAGAAATAAATAATCTCTTACAGATACGAAACCGATCTTTCACCCTTCGCAATCCCGAACCAGAATTTAAATGGAATGTACAATTATTCTGGAATGCGGAAACAAGAAATAAGGTCGCGGAAGTTCCGGTTAAATTTTGCTTTGTGTGGGAATAGAAACTATTCGTTTTGTTTAAAGTTGGAATTCGTCCCTTTTCATTTTATTATAGGCCTACGTATTTTGCACCCATGTTTATACAATTATAGTTATGAAAATGGTTATTATTCAATTTAAAACACTTGTAAAATGCTAGGGCAGCTGACGGAATTAAAACATCGAAAAGTTTTTCGACGGTACTCGTATTATATTTATAATGAAATTAAATAATAATCATTGAACTGCGTCTGCGTACATTTAAATGTCGGACTCAAGGTACGGCGACATCTACGAGTATTTGATGCTCGAATAATTTTGCCACAACCCGCACCCGCTGACCTCTATCAACCAAATTGAAAAATACGGCCATCCAACCGCTGTGCCGCCGCTTTTTAAATCTTTGATATCTTCTAAGATACCCATTTTAAGGAAATGCGGTTAAGGACAGTTATGGTCTACATGTAATATGTAAAGATTGGATAATGAACAATACTGCTTCGAGTAAAATAGCTAGTTAAATAACACATATTTTATTGCAATATCTACAAGACAAAAAAATTTACATTGGTTATATTTCAGAGACAAATATAACCAAATCATCAGAGACTTTCTTTTCAAAATAAAAAGTTCTTTAAATATAGAATTCCTTAGCAATTCTATCTATCTTGTATGATAATGCGTTTCATTGGACTTATAGTTTTGTATAGATGGCGTTACAGTGAGTATACGTTTTAACAGTGCTGCTTTGGTGTAGCCAGTCACTGACTGTATCCAGTTATTAGACTGGTTCGACCGGCGAAATACCACGTCGTCACAAAATAATCAACGTTAAATAGCAATATTATGACGTGAAAACGTCTTTGAAATCGCGTCCATAAATAAGCAATTCAAAAAAACTAATGACAATATAAAATCGGGGGATCTACTTTGATGTTGTAGCTGTATATGTGTCACCTCTATCCGAAATTCAATTATACCAGGATAGCTAAAGTACTAAAGAATTTATTACACTATGTAATTATTGCATCCACCGATACCCACTCCAAATATAATAATAATTGTACTTGCATTATATAATCGCAATAATTTGATGGACTTTTAAATAATTCAATATTTTCCATTTCATTTTATTTAGAACTAAGTAAGAATTAGTTTTAGAACATTTTATTTAGTTTGTTTTGAAGGCGGCTCTATTTATTTTTAAGAACTTATTTATTTTTAGTGAATCTGAAGAAACAAATTTATCTGAATATGGGTACATTTAAAAAACGTGTCGCTAAAGAGAAAAATTCCCCGCTCCCCCCACTCGGCTACAAACGCTTAACACAATGCACTTTAAGTAAATATTACAATGCAGCAACAAACGTAAGCTTACTGCAATTTGATTACAGACAGTTAAATATTCCGCCACAAATCGCACTCTTACTGTAAGCCAATGTGGAGTTTCATTGATCATCATATTTGACTAGGACAAACACTTGACCATACCGACGTTACGGTAGGTGATTCTAATATTCGGCTAGCTTATAAAAGTTATGGCCGAGTATCGTTAATTTTGAATTGAATTGAAGAGTTCTGTTACTTTGGCATAGATCTTATGATCATAACCCAACCAAACCATCATCAGACAACCCTTGAAGTACATCCTTTCCAATAAATATGACGTCGTCGAAATCGGATTGAGGTTGAATAAGAATGAAATACAGTATACAGTTGATAAATATGTTTATTAAAAAAAGAATTCAAAATAAATTTCATAACTCTTACCCTGATTATATTTGATACACAATAGCCAGTATATTAGTGTCTTGAATGTATACACATAGAAAAATTGTATATTTATTATAATTACAAAATTGTGCATTGTGCAATTGCGCTGTTTTTAACAACGTTCTCTTGAATATTATAAAATATTTCCAATCCAATTGCTTTAAATAACTTTTTTGGTATTTTATTTTATGACCGCAATTCTTATAAAATTATTTCTTTTACAACAAACATTTTACGTACAAAAAATATAAAAGTGATATTCAAAAGTCCCATATGTACGTTCAAAAAAATGATTAAAAATTAATAATTCGCAACCAAATTTAATCAGAAAAAGGTATTTTTTTTAATTATCTGGGGACATAGAATATTTAGTCTAGCATCGTAGACTAAATGTACAATAATGAGAAGAAGAATAACAATATCTCATGATATTTTTATTCTCTCATGAGTAAAATTACAATTTGCTAACACGACAGTTCACTTATCTCTAGGCCTTTAACCGTGGAGAAGTTACAAATACTTATAGGATATTTGTTCTTAATCAAATTCAGACGAGTATAATATAATTTATTACAAGTTGCAATCCAGTCTTTGGTTATATTACAGACCTCTAAACTCCGTATTGTATTTTCTCTATAAAAAATCATTTAGCGATAGTATAGTTAAAGAAAAAAATTAAAATTACAAACGGGTGTGAAATAGCTAAATCGATAAACCAATTTGTTTAATGTAGTTTTATATTTTATAAATAAATCTTTCAAATGTTTAAATTCATAATTATAGTCGGTATCCTTATTTTATAGAAACAAAAACAATTACAGGTATATACGGAGGAAAAGATATAATGATAATATTAATATTGAGAACTGGTTAAATATTCAAATAAAGATAACACTAAACACCTTTTAATACGAGATAATTATGATTTAGTACACTTAGTGTCAACTATTTAAATATTTAGCTTTTACATTGATATAAAATATTGCTGTTTCTACCGTAGTTTATGACAATATTAATTTTAATCCTACTGTAATTGTCTATGCTTCTGTAACCTAAGATAAAAGAAAATACGTCACTGTTAGGGAATTACGTTGAGTCTTGTAATTCGAAGAGATATGTTAAATTATAATGTAACAACTATATTCTAGAAACTTCGAAATGCGATTAACGTAGCCGTCGGTGCTTAAAATCAAAATGTAAGTCCCAAGACCTTTTAACATATGGATCATTAGGATCTCATAAGACGCCGAGAACGGCTACTTTCACTGAAGTGGACTATTCCACGTTATCACAGCCACTGTACAACATGGCGTCCAAACGGACAAATCTCATTTTGGGCCCATCTAAAAGTAGGAAATCATTTCATAATAAAGTTTGTATTTCCGGTACTAATAAGAATTTTTGGGACAGGCCCAAAATGTGATGAACGTGGTTATAACCTTACACTAATTAACTCTAATCAACCAACCACAATACTGAATCACACGACTGTCGACTCTCTAGACTGCGGCATTTAAAATTGAACACACTTTACAACTAAAGGCAGTTATATAATTTATTCGGCGATTCGTTACGATTTCTTAATGTTGGTAACAACGGTTATAGTTTTAGGCTGCATAAGATTAACAACTCATTTAAGGGTAACTGTATACGTTTCTATAATAAACTCCCACAAGACGTTCTTAAGATGTTAATTAATACATTCAAAGTCTTTGTTANTCTAAAGATGTCAATTAATACATTCAAAGTCTTTGTTAAAATAAAGTTAATAGAAAAATCGTTTTATAAGTTGCAAGATTACCCAGACGATAGAAACGCCTGGGAGCTAACAAATTGCTCAAAATTTAATTAAAATATAGTAAACTAATATGATATTGTAATGATGATGGTAACAAAAAAAATACCCGACTGAGTTTGTTGTGGGATCTTCTCGGATCAGGGCGCGAAGGAACCCTCGTAACTTTATATTTTAAGCCGTTCTTGAGTACCATCATCAGACGTATATTAGAATCAGAGTGTGGAAAAAAATATAATTTGACGATTAAAAAGTGCTGTAATATGCCTACTTGAATAAAGATATTTTTGATTTGATTTGATTTATGTTTCTCAAGTTCTAAAGGGCTAGAACCTAGCACTGTGAACCAGTTATTAGAAATTTCGTGATATTCATTAGTTATGAATTATAATCATAAGTTTCTTTGTGCTGCTTCTTGAAAATCCTACTTTCAACTTATGCTATATCAGTATCAAAAGTAACAAAAAATGTACAGCAGTTATTTCAATTTTTTTGTAAAATACAAAATAATGTCAAATTTTTTATGATTGATGAATAAAATTGTCTATGTCACAATTACGTAGGTGGTGTATAAGTTTCCCGATCCTTTTCAAGTGAATTAAAATAATCCACATAAAAAGTTCCTTAGGATTAAAAAATGTGGTTTAAATATCATTAATACAAGTCACAAAACCAATCAACATATTTAACACTTCGAAAGATTAATATTGACACCACATTTCTATATCTAAAAACCGAATTTTAGTGATCATTTATCCAAATTAAAGTGGAATGTAAACATGATATTGTTAAATTACTTAATACCGCAGAACAAGAAATCGTAGTTACATATAAATACTACATTAAACTTAAACAGTCTACTTAGTGGAATTGCCTGCACTCCCCACTTTGTTCTTGATCCATTTATTGGTGCGTGTGAAGATATCAGGCTGTAAGGCAGGATCCTGCCAAGCTTGCAGGTTCACTTTTTTTATATCCTCGCAAGACACGGTAGGATTACTGTGGAGAAAAGACAAATAAAAATCACCATATTTCATGGTCAAGAAAGCTCAATAAGCTCTTTTGTCATTAATATGCCTAATTGTAACCTAACCTAACGAGTAACGGGAACCGAAAATTGTTTATAGCGATAAGAAACTGGCTAGAAACTGGCTAGAAACTTAATAAAATGTTCATTGCGTGACTTTGATCTTCGATGCGCAATTGGAATTAAGTCCAAACATTATTGTTTATTAAATATATGTCAACATTATAATATGCTGTGTATAGGTATCGCAAATGGGAAACTGTTAATATTACTCATGCTCCGCAAATGATTTTGAATCTTTTTCAAAGTGAAAACTGTGCATTTCGTTTTTTAACTATGTAATTGAATATTATTATGAATAATTAAAATCTTTCCTGTCAACTCTTTATATATTAAGCAATATATTCAGAACTTATAGCCTTTTGTTTATATAAATAAATGATGAGCAATGTTTTTAATTAACTTGCTATAAAATACATTAAATATTAATAGCCAAGAGGATTTTTGGAGCATAGACCCACCACGATGCTCCAATGCGAATTGGCAGGCTAGATACACATACTTAATTATTCCTGATTTGCATGTTTCCTCAAAATGTTTTCCTTGGCCGAAAAGCGCAATGATGAATGGGAAAGAACAATCAGTCGCATAAGTTTCATATCAAAGAAGTGTAACGGTGCCTGCAAAGGATTCGAACACATTTCTCTATACAAGAATCGAAGGATCGCACAACCATGGCTTTTGATATATGGATAAGTAGAAAATAATAATATCTTCATATTTTTTGTAATATCTACTTTGCACACTAAACTGTATTCCCTCTTTCTCTCTTTAATTGAAATGTATATGTTCATTACTCACATATCAGAAGGTGGTTGGAAAACATCCTTTTGCACGCTGCGAATGTCAGTGTTATCGCATAGTAGCCTTGCGAATGACGAACGACGCAGTTCAGAGAGCTGCCTCTTCGAGAAACTTCCAACTTCGTGGGTGTGCGTATAGAAATATCGGTCCCCAGCACGTGTCCGCCACAATTGCTCCTCTATAAAAAACACAATAAATGATTAGCGTAATCATTTATTGCCTTGGTGGTGCAGTGGTGCGAGTACTCGCTTTGCAAGCAGAGGTCCCAGGCTCGATCGCAGGTAGAGCGAATTTGGGATATTGCATTTTCTGATTTGTCTGAGTCTGAACTGGCAGAAGCTACCAGCAAAGATGTACCGTCATGTAAAGATATGTGTTCCGTTACGGTGCTGTGTAGAAACCATAAGGGGAATATCGCCTCTTACCAGATTAGTACGCTTCCATCTTAGACCTCATTTCATCACTTACCATCAAGTATCATCACAGCCAAGCGCTAATGTCTCAACATAAAAAAATTACATATTCGTTAGAAATACTATTTTTCTTATATAATAATAACGTGTTTTTAAGCAATAAGAAATTACAGTGCTGTTAGTTAAATTTCTCAAAGACAAAGATTTTTTGCTAAATCTTGTTGTATTTAGGTTAGTTGAGGTTAAGCTGAGATCTGGTGATCCTGACTATGAAGTCACGAATCTTTACTGGTCAGTTAGTAACTAGCGAAGGCCGAAACCTTCCAAGGAAATTAGAAGAGAGACATTAATAAATTACTACTTTTCAAATACGTTTTGAGTACTTGTACAACAAAAAGATGTTATTTAATTTTATGTCAGGTAAGTGTAGTAATAGAATAAGTTTTAAAACTTTTATTATTTTAAAAAACTGGCTGGGGAAAGTTTTACATATGATTACTTACTGAGGAAACAAGTAGCGGTTGGTCCCAATAAGGATCCATCTAATGGGTATTCGGCCATCAGTCCTACTACCAAATCCACGTCACTGGGATGTTCGTACAATTGAGCAAACTTGTCAACCACCTGCAAAATAAAAATCATTTTATAAGCATGACTTTTGTCCCTAACTTAGTCAACGCCGACGTCCTGAGATAAATGATAGTGTGATAAGTAAAGATAAAATAAATCCCTCGTTAAATAAGATCGTAAACTGGTGGCTAAATTTCAGTTAAATCTTTTCAGAACGCCTTAAATCCATCGCTTAAATTTGTCCTACGTTTTTAAATATGTTATGTATCTGTGAACTTTGTGGTTAGTCTATGATTAGATGGATATGAGCAGCGTGGTGGGTCTATGCTCTAAAAACCCTCACTCGCATGAGCCCAGCAGTGGGACGTTAATGGGCTGCTACTTACTTACTTACTAAGGGGATTGAGTTACAATGGCGTGCTAATACAATAAACATGAATAACTTATTTATGTTAATTGACGTTTAATTCATTTAATTAATATATATGACGACATTCTATACCCCAATAAGAATATTACAAAGAGTGTATGAATATAAACTAAATAAATGAGGAATAAATTAAAGTAATATAATAAGAATATCGTCTTACCTCCTGAGATATGACGTCAGTAAGATGCGCGAAGGTAGTTGGTGAGGGAAGACCGCATAGAGTGCGGTAATGAACGTAGCCGGGTAAGCCGTGATCACGTCCACGTTGTATGTCTATTGCCATGACGTCTAAACCTCCCAACCAGTGATGACGGAGCTATAAAACAAATAGATATACATTTAGTTTTACAATGTATAGGGCACAGTAGAAGATAAAATGATGTACATTTGATGTGTTAATTCAAGTTCAAAAATTCTTTATACAAGTAGGCCTTTACAGCACTTTGGAATCGTGAAATATAGGTTTTTCCAGACATTAATTCCAATTTACAACTGATGGTGATACTAAAGACAGAATTGTATTCTAAAATTACGAGGGATCACTTGCGTACTATCCTGTGAAGAGCCAATAACAAACTCGGTCGGGTATTTTTCCTACCATTAATATTAATTTATTGTATTAAGATTAGAGCAATTATCCCACTCCTACGCTTTTTAATTATAAAGTATTCAAAAATGCTATGCCACCAAAAGTCATTATACCATTAATAGTTTTGAACGTCTTGTTTAAATTTCAAAGAAATCTTTGAGTAGTTTATAATGGTAAATTGTCTAAACATACATAGCCTACCTTTGTTATGTTTACTGTCTTTCTTTGTTCTTTATGTTGTCTGGAAGAGATCGCTATAAACTGATAGGCCGCCTTTTGTTAAGCTACTATTAATTATAAGTTTAACTTATTTGTTAGGAAATGTGGTGCGCAATAAAGTGAATAACTAAATAAAAATAAAAAGCTCGCCAATAAAATTAGGTTTTAGATTTGTGTCACTATAATTCCAAAGCCTATGTTTTACCTCGTTATGGTTTAAAATCTAATGGGATTCGTGTACGGACATAAATATGTTATAAAACGTCATTAATCCCATACGTAAAAATTAGCGTACACGAATGTAATATTTATATACGAAGACTAGTTATTCCCGATGATTTCATCCAGAGAGCTCCCGACAACGTGTAAATACAGGGAATCGGTTACTCAGATCGAATTATCTTTAACCATATTTCAATCCAATGGACAATTGCAACTCTTCTATTCGTGTGATATGATTGACTAGATCAAATAGCCTAGATGGCATGGACTTGGATAAAAATTTTGTGGGTGTACGTCAATCTAAATATATATAAATCAACTTACATCGTCATCATAGTTGAAATCCAATTTCTGACTCTGCTGATTAATCATTCCTCTGAGAATATTTTCAAGTCCCTTTCTCTCAGTGAGCAGTTCTGGTTTGAAATAACTGTCCATTAGACGATGCGTGGTTACATTGTTGTCCTCGTCCACAAGTTCGATGTCTTGGTCGAGCAAGCTGTTTACGAAATGGAAGGCTGATGTGGCGAAGGAGTTGGTGACAGTTGGATCAATGTCCGAGTTATAACCGACATCATAACTGTCGTACAAGTCGTCGAATACTTTGCCTAAAACAATAAAGTTTATTTTTATAGCTATCACGCGATATTTTTCATATTTGGGTTCTTATTTATACTTAATTTCGCTTTTTAAAATTCATATAATATCGAGCCGTAATGGCCTATACACATGTGATTTCTCGTTAAGAGTCACAGATTAAAATCCTGGGTAGATAAGACTAAGTACTCTTTGTAAAACTTATTTGCCTTATTGTTGTTTAAAATAACTAGAGGAAACCTACACATACTGAGAGCAATTCTGGGGTATGTCTATGCTCTAAAAACCATCTCTCCTATGAGTGAGGAGGTCTGTATCCAGCAGTGGGAGGTTGATAGGCTACTACTTACCTTTCCTTTTTTGTATATTATCGAGTTCGCCAAAAGAAAGAAAAACTATTTCTATTAACTTATCCCGCTCTTAATTGGGAAAGAGAAACGTCGGTTTTAAACTATTTGGCATATTTTGCTTTGTAGAGAATTTTATCAGATAAAATTATAAGTCAAGAGTAAACATAAATAGAATAAAAAACAAAGTAATATTACCGTGCTAGTAATGTATAAACATAATACTTATAAGGTATGGTGTTGCATATAAACGACTACTTAAGAAAACGATTACGCGAGGGTTTTTGTTATGATCACGAATCTAAAGAGTGAACTTAAGTAAGGCATCAAAGGGCAATTCATGATTAATAGAAAACGACGTCATTTTTAAATGACTGGATTGTACGCTTTTCCTTGATAGCAATTAGAGAAATCATTACTTCATGATGCAAACATGAATCATCTACTAGACCTACATCTACAACTATTGTAAAATTCACCGTCATTGTTTATAGAAAATCTAAATTTCAATAATACTATTAGATAAAGGGACTAGGAATAGAAATATAAAATCCTTTTCAATTATTTACTGAATCTTTATCTAATTATTACATTGTAATAAAATCCTATAATTTTCTAAAATCTTGTTTGCTTTAGTAAGCTATAGGATGGAGTTAAATTTATTCATTGGATGCATATGAGAAACACTTACTAAAATTAAACACAATGCATTTCTAAAAACACGTTTACGAGTACACTTAATAATTAATTGAAATGAAATCTTTAAATTTCCATTTTCATTTAATTTAATAATGATATATAAATAATTGAATTATATTAATTTATATAATACCCTAAATTGTATATAATACTCTAATTTATATAATATCTAATGGTGATAACAAAAAAAATTACACCCGACTAATTATGTTGTGGGCTCTTTTCAGAACAGGGCGCGAAGGAACCCTCGTAAAAATAAATTGTAAAACGTTCTTTAATATCATCATCAGTCGCACGTTCTAATTAATATGTAGAAAAATAAATAATTGACGATTCAATCGTAATGTAATTGCCTAGTTGAATAAAGATTTTTTGAATTTGTAAATAAATCAATAAAAACAAGATGACTAAACACCAATAAAGTTGAAGGACATTTATGGGAATTCAGTTACACATGGGCTATGAAACAGTGCCAAAACTTACCGGTTAAAGCGGGAAGCCAATGTCTGTATGTAATATGTTGCAATTCTGCAACAACAATCCTCCTTGCTTCATGATACAACTTGTCCGAGTTCCAGCCAGGGTTCAGAGATGCCAAAGTCCTGGCTATACGGTTGTGCTCTCTAACCCATAAAGAATGGATACTAGTTAACCAGGGATGCATATTTGCACGAACATCTCCTGGAAAGACGACCTTATTTATTAATTACTTCCGACAAAAAGACTAGCTCGATCCCGTGACTTTATTCATGTAGAATAAGCAATGACATCTTTTTTGTTTCTATAAAAATAATGTACGCAAACGTACACTGGTACAATTTAATCTCAGCACAGATAAACATATATTTGGCTCAATCATCACATAATAAATCTAAATTTTCTTCTAAAATGGTTCCACATTATGTCGTTATATTCGCGTTTATAACATTTGAAAAGATTAAATAAAGGCTCAAAGGATCCCATTGTGTACGACTTGGTTCTCTCTAAGATAACGTTGTATAATTACATGTTTTTATCGTGTTATTAAACTTCTATCTGTAAATACTGTTGTATTATTTAGAACAAGAATCATACTGTGATACCAGTGATTACCGATATTGTAAAATATATATAAAATTAATATGATGAAGCAAGTCCAGAAGCAGACAATTGAAAATAAAAAAATAGTCAATTCCTACATAAATAGAATCTATGTAAAGCATTTACGTCATCTTTCAACAGATGGCAATGCAATATTTTACGCAATCCACAATAACTATAAGTAATATATTTGAATTTATGTAAATAAATAAAAAAGTTCTTTATTAGGATCCCAAAATTGGAACTAAATATTTATGTATAGGGAGAGTGTCAACTATGAGTAGGAATTTCAAATAAATTAAATTTCCTGTGAGGGAAACAAATTCGGGAATATGGCTTATAAACTGACCCAACAATGAAGTGTAGTGAACTAAGTAATCATTACGTATCGGAGATTACTACGAAAACTTAATGAAGTTGCTTACCAGTGTTAAAGCAAGCACCAGATTTGTTATCCACTAAACATTTCTCAGTGGGGTTTACAGCAAATGGCAGCAACTCCTCATTTTTAAGAGTGGCAGTTTTCAGTAAGCCTCCGGATATTTCGCGCAATGCTGCAGCATCCCGGCTGTTAGAACCATAGATATGGGAGCCATCCATGAAATGAGTTGCTTGATTCATCTAAAAAGAAATACATATTTCTAGATTCCTTCGACGACTACACGAAAACAAAGTGAATCAAATTAAGCTTATATCTATAAGAGATAACCGCCAGCATCCCGAATCCCTAATGTAATTTGAACCTGAATGTTAATAGTAGTAGGCACAAAAACATAATTTAAAAAAAACGCCAAGGAAATTAAAATAAATTCTAAACCCTAATATTAAACCTAGTTTGAAATTAATACATAATCCAATGGAAATTTATAAACGTTAAAAAATTGTATATCTCATTTAATAACACTGCGAAATTTAAAAAATCCCTCGATCATCTTCTAAGGATGGGAAAGGAAAATAAAGAAAAGAAATAATATTTAAAGTAACGAGAAAATTTGCTTGAAAAATCCAAATGGTTTTATCAATAAGATCAATGTAAATAATCAATGTTATTCAATAGTGCCTTTGCTCATAGAAATTCAATAGCTCGGACGATTTGTCTAAAGTAATATTCAATTGATCGACAAAGTTTGTTTTCAGTAAGTATTCACAATTTGTGATAGTTTTTCAAATAAAATTAATTGAATAAGGCGCTACTGCATCAGAATCAAAATATTCTTTATTTAAGTAGGCTCATAAAGCACATGTGGTTCATCAGTCTCTGTCCTTTGGTGATAGATCTACCACCGGATCGGAAAAGTGATTCTGCTGAGAAGAAACTACTCGATATTCGATGACATAGTCAAAAATTGGTTAGTAGGACATCTTAATGTCGAAGTATGCAATATGAATATATGTAAGGCGTAATAGCATTGAAGAAATTGATTCAGCTACTTTTCGTTACAGCAAAAATGCTAAATATATTTTCGCAATTTACGGCCAGGTCGATCAATGACTCCATAATTATTCTTATTTAATTTCTATATGCATATCATATACGTCATATGTAATATTGATTTTAAGGAAAGTTGTCAAAAAAATGTTTATTTTATATATTTTGTTTTGTTATATGTAGTCAATTTATCTTAAACGAGACAATATCAAAATATTCTTTATTAAAATAGGCTCAAAAGCACTTTGGTAACTAATCCACCACCGGTTCAGAAAGTTGAATCCGCTGAGAAGAAACCGGCATGAAACTCAGCGGTTACTCTTTTAAATATCGTTTTGTAAGTTACAATATACATATAATATGTTGTAAAAATTGTCGGATGTTTTTACTATATTTTTTTAAATTATATAGAGGCAAAACCAAAGTTGATTACGGTATCTTATTATAAATGTGTATGCATAACCGATAAATGATTTCTGAACCTTCTTCACTCTAAAATATGTCACGAATAGTTTGTTTTTATTACTTGCATTAAAATTGTGTATTTTGCTGTATAAGTGAATATTGTTAGGTATATATAAAATGTTATTACACTATACATTTTGTACACTAGCTAATCCTGGATATGCTTTACTAACTCAAATTGATATTACTTATTCCTTAATTCTTTAGACGCCTATCTGTGTATATAAATAATATTAAATTGGTTTAGATGTGAAAATCAAGCAAACGAAATGTTATTTTCACATTTTTAATATTACGAAATAACATAGTCATTTATCATTTTAAGATTATTCAATGAGTAATATAATTAATACTTTGACTGAATTAGTAAAACTATATAAGCATTGAGTCATTATTATCATAATATTATACAACTGATTATACTGCGATATAAAATGGAAAAGTTTTCGTAACCCTTCTGTCAAAAATTCTGATAAAAATTATCAAAACAATATACAAATATTTAAAAGTCACTTATCATATCTTTTGTTCTTAGAAACATACCGCAATGCAATAACGTTAATGTTTTATTTTAAGAGTATAATATAATGGGTATACAACCTAAAATATTACATACTTGAATGCTTCGCCACGACTTCTTTCAACAAAAATCAAATCAACACTAATTTGGCTCCTTATTGTATTACTATTAAAGATATTATTTGTATTTGAATAAAATTCTAAATATTATGTAGATATTATTTTCACTTAACGTTTAATTGAAAAAATTACCTTGATATAATAACTCTTTGATATAATCAAATATTGAAATGAAACTTCTTTAGGCGCATGAGGGGAAATATTTTACGTATGAAACGCGTGCTTAGCATCACGAAGATGTGCAGCGTTGCATGCTAATTCCTTTGAAGGTTAAGTCATTTTAATATTCACTAATAATATGTGGCATTTTAATTTGCTTTAACTCGTCATTTATTTCATAAAATATTTAAAAAAAATTTCATCATTTAAAAACATAATTTAATTAATAATTTCTAATATAGACAAAAAAACATGTGGCTATTTTATTTAAGATCATTTAAGATTAAATTAATTATTTGTATTCATTTTCGACACTTTTAATCACAAATAAATGAATTCCTAAAATATATTCCTTTTTCCCTTCCTGTAAGTCTCGGAAATCTAAAGTTTTAGATTTGTATAAAAATAAATAAGACTTAAAACTTAGTTTGCCAAAGAAGTTTCACTTCTGACATGTGTATTTTGTACGCAAGCTCTTTTTTACTAATATTGTAATCTTATAACATGATAACACACGATGGAGAATCGTATTTATTATAGTGTCGTATGAAATATTTCTGGAACTTATCATCGAAGAAAAGGAAACTTTCCATGAACGAATCGATGTTTACATCCACGTATCACGTAGCCTCTGCATTGTTTCATTGTTTAGGAAGTTAACGACGAACTATCATGTCGTATAATTCGTAATTGACTTTAATTATTTGAAATATTGATGGATATTTGCATAACACCTAGGTTTACAAACGGTAAAACAAAAAAGAAAGGCTTATTATTGTCACTAATAGAGATTAGAATATTAATTTTAAAATACATAGAAAAATACTATAAACAATTAACAGAAAAATACTCCAACGCCATGTAACACAAAGTTTGTAATTTCAACCTCCTTTTTACAGAAATAATTTAATACCCGATTAATATTTAAATAACTGGTATTATGATCAAGTGATAGCCATTACAAGTTTAACAAAAATATGTTTGTAGTTCAGCGGATGAATTAAAAGCATCTGTAGAGAGAATGCGAACTAATAGTAGAAATTGTATCAATGCGTTAAGCCACACAGTCTCATGACTTTCTGAACATCTTGAAAACTGTTTCAGCCGGATTTCAGAGTACAGAATCCAGTAGTGAAGTTATGCCAAATGAACAAACGAGGCACTTTTTCAAAATTAAATGTGACGTTGTAAGTGTAGTATGCCGAAAAATGTGTAAAGTGAAAAATAGAAGTATATGACGTAGGGTAGAGTGATTCTGCCCCTGACAGCTTGACACAACCGCCTACAGCAGTTACGTCGTGATCACGATCCATGGCAACTGGGCCGTAATATCGACAAAATTCAAAAACGCCATCGTGGTATGTACCTGTTAAAACAGTTTGCAATATGTCGATAAGCAGCGAAAATTTAAGAACGTCATATTGCAACAGATTCCCATTTCTAAATATACACGTGCATTGTAGGAATGAGAGTTACGTATAATCTTCATTCCAGTAGAACCATGTTGTATCGACGAACAAACCGTAAAGCTAAAAGTAGACGCATGCACAAGGTTGATAAACAAGGTCGTTGAATTCTACTGTACTATTTATTCAAACCGACATCGGAGTATTATAAGTTATAACATAATATTTGTTATACAAATATTTTATTAATGTTCTAATATGACATATTGTTATTGTATTTCATATTTCCCGCGACCTTGTCTTCTGCATCAAGGAAATTTAAATCATTGTATACCATTAACAATATCGCTTCAAATAAGGATAAAATTTTATGGAAATATTAAGTTTTGTATATTTCATAGATAATTTAAGAAAAAAGTATTGATAGAAAAGTTAGCTTATAACAAGAAACTTCGAAACGCTAACTACATTTAGTTCCGCTTTAAAATTAACCTTTAAATATTGTAACGCAATGAAAAGCAAAATATAATAAGAAATTTTTGTATTAGTATTGTATTCTTCATTATCATAACGTCCTGGAATTGTACTTATATCAAAATAGGGGAAAATAAACAACCTAATTAATACTAAACACATTATTTTCCTCGTGTGAGTAGAGAATCAAATACGTTGTACATAATATCTAATTATTATTTTGATAACATAATGGACTATGACGTAAAAGTAAGGACTAATAAGAATATTATAATTCAAAACAAATGATATATACTCGTAACATCCCATTTATTGAATATCCCAATATTGGGACAATCAACTTATGATATGGAAGATATACTATGTCGCGAATATATTACAATTTACCTAAAACCAAAAATAAATCAACTGTAGATACAATAACAATAAAATTACGAACAGCTTCCATCAACGCATAACTTTACAAGCAAGTTAAAGTACAGATAAAAATAGTATTATATAAGACGCTATAAGCACTGAGGGATACTAGAATACTATATTTAGATGACTGGTTTTTGCAAAGGGGTCTAACCAGGTACAAGTCTGTTCCCCTTTTTACGTACGTTTCTTCTATTTGTAATCAACATTCTTTTAGGATTAACTTTATAATTATTACTTGATATTACATATACTATGTAATAGTCTATAAATTAAAGAGACTTCTGCTTTAAAGGTATAACTTATATATTGTAACATACATAACATCACGCCTAATTCCCATAGGGGTAGGCAGAGACCACGTCCTTCCACTTGCCACGATCCTTGCATATTTCCATCGCTTCTTTCTTCATTAAATCTTTCATACAAAGTCGTCGTTTAGAGTACTCTTGACCAGCCCCTTATTTAAAATGTCCTGGATTTGGTCCAGGTGCATTCGCCTTGATCTTCCCCTTTCCAACTATCCCATTCACTCTTGACTCATAAATCCTTTCGTCAGTCTCCTTTCAATCATTCTCTCTACGTGGCCAAACCATCTGAGCATACCTTTCTCAATTTAAGTCACTACATCTTCTTTTATATCACAAAACAGTGTGGTAAGTTATAATATTTAAAGGTAATACGATTACTTACTAATTCATGGATTAGCAAAGGGACAAGTTTATCGCAAAATCACTTTAATCTTTAAATATTTGTCCCTAAACAGAAACAAAATTATCAGAAACTAAAGAATCTGTAAGTAGGCTACATTAATTGTGCAAATTGTCAACATTTATTGAAAGTAATGGGTACTGTGAGAAGATATAATTGCCAATAAAATTGTATTGCGGGAAATCAATAGGTTAAACAAGGTCATAGAATTGCGATTGAATTCTATTGAATTTTATTATGTACGCCCGCTATACGTCCCCTAGTCGCGTAATTTCTTTAACTTTCGTATGACTTGTGAGGATAAAAGTGCACATAAACCAGCCATTATAATAAACCGAGTTTTTTTTGCTTTCAGGTTTTTTGTATTACTTGCAGCGCGCTACTGTCTAAGATAGAAACGTGCCTAACCTGATAAGAGGTAAATTACCTATTATGTTTTGAGCATAGCATTGCACCGGCACTTCTTTAGTGGTAGTAGCAAGTACGTATTGGTGTAGCTTGCCAAAAAGCCACACTCAGACATATTTAGAAAATGCAGTTTCTTAAATTATGCCTTGTCCTTTGTTTCCTAAATTGCGCGAGTAAGGCTATCAAATCTATATGTACAAATTCCCGTAATTCGATACACCTAATTGTTAAAGTATGGGTTTTAAGTAAATATTATTGCAAATATTAATTTGAAAAAAAATCCAAATGAAATAATTAACACGTATATGACTAAACTAAAAAGTAATAACAACTCCCAACAATTCCGAATGATACCACATGATAAATAGATCATTCTTTTGTAAGGTGTCTAAGTAATTATTCAATTGAAAATATTAGTATTTTGCCCAACATCAGGAAAATAAACATTAAAGTAAAAGGACTGCAGTTATTTATATCTACGTAATTACTTTTTAAAAATGTTTGTCTAACATGTGTATGTAATTATAATTTTCGTCGACTTGTTTTTCTAGTCAACTGAAAACTTAATATGTATTTTATAGCAACTTTACAAGTAAACAACTCAGTAAACACTGCGTATTAAAAAATAGCGCTGACATCATAAGTAATGTTTCACGATACTTTGCAATTCAATTATGGTTTGTGTATGCATCGCTTATTTGAGTTACACCGGCATTAAAAGATATATTTACTGTCTTTATCAATTATCACGTTTATATATGTACCTACAGTCAACATTGTGGATTACTTTTCTGATAAACACGTGACTTTGAGCTAAAAAGCTTTGATCAGGTACATTTATTGTATATTTTGCTCCAATATTACACATAAACCTATTTTCGAAAGTCATTCAAAGAAAATGGAGCTGAAAAGTTTAACTAAGACTCAATGACGTCAGGGTGTCACATCATTTATAACTCAGTAAGCCTCGACTAATTTTAATAATTGATGATTTCTTGAAGTTTGCAAAAAAAAATTTAAAAATCACGATCAAAAAATAATACAAAATTAAATTACTAATTGTAAAGATCGGATTTCCCACGAGAAGAAGGAAGAGCTTGTAGGTTAATAAATTAATAAACCTGTATATCACTTCAGTTGATATTTAAAGAATAAGAACCAATTAGATTATTTATTGTCATGATATGAAAATTATTAGAATACTTTGGGGAATTACTGAACTCACTTAGCGTGCAATTAGCATGTTTCAAAACGTTTAACAAACAATATTGACTTTGTGGCTTTGAACTATATAGAATGTCAGTAAAATTGGAATATTCTTCCAGTTTTGGAAAATATTCAAGGGAAAAAAATTTATTAAACGGTTTTTTTCAATATGCTAAAGTAGTCACTTGGAAACAAAACATGAAGAAATATCCCTAAAACATATTATGTATACGCACAAAAAAACCTTGAAAAGTTACAAAATGACTAGTACAAAGATAATTAAAATAAGTTATAATAATAACAAACATTTGACGTTCAAAAGTTAAATATGTCAAACTGGAATAGATTGATAAGTCCTTGTTCAGATGGGTGTGAAAAAATTATCTTAATGACAATGAATATATAGTTGATGTCATAGTTTGACATCATTACCGCAGCTTCGATAACCTTTTAAAAGGTACAGAGTTTTAAACTGGTATAACAGACAAAGCTTCGTTAACTATCTTCCGGTAAAAGCTACGTCAATATATACGAAAGTATTTTGTTGAGACATTTCTCAAATTGTTTTCACACGAATACGTCCTATAGATGGTTGCCTGCTGTAGCCTTGAAAAAGCATGAATTATTGTCATGTTCCGCCCCAGCTGAGCGTGAAAACGAAAGCACGGTACAAGCGATAGAGAGGCGTGATCGGCCTAAGCGTTTTCATCAATGTTTTGTTATGACATTATAGGCAACCAATTTTGTTACTTTAACTATTGAATTTACCGTGAGGTCCATATATCTTCCACATAGTTATTGCTCAAGTTTTTGCATGTAAGTAATGTATAACATTACGTTATATATTACCTTAAAATATATCTTTACCTAATTAGGAAACAGACAAAAGCAAAGTGATTTTATAGCTCCCGATAACTAAAGGTAACTATTAAAAAGCAATTAGGCAGATAATATTCACCTATTTCAATATGAAAAAGTCGTTGGAGGACCCAATCAACAAGCAGACAAATAGTTTGTAATAATCTTTGTAATAAGCTTTGTTTGTAAATATTAATTCAAAAACAAATTCTTACCTGCTCAGCGGCACCAAAAGTACAATCTCCCCGGAAGGTTGTAACAGATCGTGTATATTCCATGCAAGTGACGTATTTCTCTTTGTAGAAAGGATCCTGATTGGATACTGAGATAGGCATACAACTTGGATGCAGATAACGAGGACTAAGGTTATATCCTGAATCATCACAACAACGAATTGCTTGATCTGTGTGAACTGTGAACAAAGTTTAACATTTAAATTGCATTGGTTCCTAATATTCAAAAACCAACATTTTAATATCGTAAACTAGAAACTTACTAGTCTTCCGAACAGGCGTATGTACTAAGTCATGGAGTACAAATTGGCTCCAAACAGGCAGCGCAATAGTTTTCTTGTTATTAGGAACGTCCAAATTATTTATTAATACTGTGCTAACTAAACGAGCCGAAGGCAATTCTTTGTGACTTAGAGCACGTCGAGGCTGCAAATATTACAAGATTATATATAAAAGTAACAGAGGTAAAGGTATAACAGACACTGCAACGAAATAAGTATATTTTTAAAGTTATTGTACCTCTTCAATGCCATCAGAGTATCTCGGGTGCAAAAGTCGCTTGTAGCCAGTTAATGCCTGACCCCACGAAGATCGCACTGGGTTATTGCAAGATCCGTCGAAAGTTCTGTATCTTGAAGCCATTTTGTTAGTTTTGCATGTAAATCTTTCCAATTGTGCACATTCTCCACCGTATTCACTTTCCCGCAAATTCAAAGTGCTTATAAAGCTTGCACATTCATCCGTTGCCACGCCATATCTAGGGGAGAATGATTAAGACAAATTATTACTAACTATCAAAAGCTAACGAAAAATAAATGTTAAAGAACTAACAAATGTGACAGTTAATCGCACCTCGTACATCTTGTCCAAACTAAATTTTGTGACGCTTTCGTAATTGTCATTGACGACTTCTCATACTTCATTGCATCTTTAGATGGATAGCCTTGAATAGCAAGACCTTGAGCCGCTGAACCAAGTTTCGGCTTTATTCCTGCAGCATTCAAGTTTTCTTCTAAACGTTCTAGCATTGAAACTGAAAGCTTGCTTATGCTGACCGATTTATTTGTATGGACAGCAGTCACTGGGGGTAAACTCTTCAGCATTTGAGCACTTGGAAAGGGGAAGTCGTACATGGGAGGTGGGTGAGTTATGTCTATAACAAAAGAAAAACAAGAAGTAATGTCAGAATTAATGAAACTCGATGAAATGTTCGAATTTAATCAAAAAATATACCTGTTGACAAAATCAAATTAAGCGGATATGGAGCGACGTGGACTCCAAATGTTACTCCAGCCCATAACACAATTCCCAAGAGCACCATTTTCAGCATCTCCTCCAATATGCTGAAAATAAAGGAATCATTTAATAAAATAAGTCACTATTACCGTTATAGTAATAAGAGATGTATTCTTAACCAACATTAGCCGAAATCTTAAAACAAACATTCGTATGTCACGCGTTAAGTATAAAATCGAACTGATGAAGTATTGTTGCAAGATGTAGTTTATATCAAAGCTCACATTACGGGAGGGTATCACTAAGGTCCTCTGATAGGTGCTTTGACCTCAAGATTGTCCGTAAACAATTGTCGTCACTGTAATGCCAGTTTATGATATCGGGACGAGCCCCCGGATGTGATTAGTGTTAAAAGACAACAAATCTAATTTGGTAGAAATTTACTGGAACTTCTACATGAAATGGGAATTCCGATATTTATTATTTCTAAGACAGAAAGGTCATATGATTAGCAACTCGTGACTTAATTATAACCATAATATATAATGAGTGTTAATGAAAACAATAATTGCAATTAATATGCAGCATCACGTGTTAGATAACTAAAATGTTACTGATGTCGGCTAGCATTTCTTAAAAATTGGCGAAAACGGAAAATGAACAGTTAGAAATCGTTTTAAATTTGGGCCTACAATCTACAATCAGATATCCTGTGTATCCTGAATTATATTTTAATTACATTTTATAAGCAAGTCGAATAACGTAATAGACCTTTGAAATTGAGTGACAAATAAAACTAAATTGCATTCTTTATCAATCGCAACAAAGCTTAGGATAGAGTATAAGAGTATAAGAGTATAAGTTGATGCCAAGTATGTAGTATGGTAGTGAAAGTTGGATATGGCAGAAGAATCACAAAAGTAAAATAAATGCGGTAGAGATGAGAGCGTTGAGAAGCATGAGTGGATTAAAAGTGAGTGACAGAGTAAGAAATAGTGTGATAAGAGAACGTTGTGGTATAAAAGAAGACGTAGTGACTAAAATTGAGAAAGGTATGCTTAGATGGTTTGGGCATGTAGAGAGAATGAATGAAAGGAGACTGACAAAAAGGATTTATGAGTCAAGAGTGAATGCGAAAGTTGGAAGGGGAAGACCAAGGCGAACGTTCCTGGACCAAATCCAGGACATTTTAAATAACGGCCAGGTCAAGAGTACTCTAAACCGACGAACTTGTATGAAAGGTTTAATGAGAATGAAAGAAGCGAAGGAGATATGCAAGGATCGTGGCAAGTGGAAGGATGTTGTCTCTGCCTACCCCTATGGGAATGAGGCGTGATGTTATGTACATACATAAGCGCAACGAAGACGCGTATTTATTCATTCCTATTGAGTTTAAAACGAGGTTTAAAAAAAACATTTTAATATTGGAAAAAATGAGCATCTTCAGTTATAATTCATTGGTTTTTTGCTGTTTTTTAAAGTACAGTCAAACGTGTTCTGGTAATATATTGAACGCGTTCATTCAGCGACAATCGTGATTTATCTGTCATTGATACGATTGATAATATGTTATTGAATTTTTATGATTCTGGACCAAACGCACGCGTTAACTACACTAACGGTTACACCAACCCTGACAATGGGTCTAAATTTTCCAATTACTTTTATCATGTTTAAATAAAATGTGATTTGCTAATGTTGGCTCAATTTACGTTCATGATATAGCATAGATTTGCTTTTTATATAAGAATTACTTTGACAAGTCAACAAAGAAGCAATGGACCATAAGTGCAATGGTATATATTTTTAAAATATAATGCCTAAATCATTATAACACTGACAAAATTGAGACTCATCATTTAGAATGTGAAAGTATCTTTCCCTTAATTGGACTACATGCTTAAATTCTTAAACGCGTGTTATAAATGATGTACGGGCCAAGGATATAACATATAAATCAATACAATATAAATACAAATACGAGTTTTAAATAACATTAGTTTTGATCGACATTACTTTTATAATTTACAACACCGAAACGAAATACATTTTGCACGCTTTGTGAATACTTAGTAAGGATTCTTATTATATATCAAGGTGATAAAGCATATTTACTGCAAGCCTCAAAATACGAACACCAGAGCTTAAAAACTTTTTCTAAAATCAATGGCGTAAATTTCTGGTTTAACATTTTGCTGGTCTCAAGAATGGCGTAAGCCATAAAACTAGTTAAATTCTAAACTTTTGGTGGACTCTCAGCAAAAAACACACCACTGTTGTTCATAAAAATAAGAGACATAAACAAATCAACGTAGCATTTTTTTTCTGATTAAATGATATAAAAAACCTATTTTCTGTTTTTTGGGGCTTATAGCTAATACATTCTCTTACGTAGATAAATTACTATTATATCGTTTTAGTGCCTATTCCATTCAAATAGACTTTCAAAATTTGGATTTAATATTTAATTTTAACAGTGCGATTCTTAACTACTATTTATAACTCTCTTTTATTATTCACCAAAAAGGTAAGATATTATCGTTTAACTTTATGCTTGTAATAAGCTATTTCATCCACAATTTAAATTTAAAAAATGATGGCATTTTCAATCCAATTTTCAGTGAACCGTTGAGTTATTTGGCTTCAAAAGTATATGAATATGTTAGTGATTCTCTCAGAGATGTTGTTTTTCGTGCAATTTTGAGCATAATTATAAATCCACGATGGGCCAAACGTGCATTTTTAAAATACAAATGCCCCTTATAATTAAGAAAAAACAATTCCAATTCTCACATCTTAGTATCTGACGCAGTTAATAGGAGTGTTAAAAAGATTGCCCTTCAAGCTAATATGCAAGCCTTGCACAATACAAAGCAGGCACGCTTTCATATCTGTTAGATGTTGGGTGGCCCTTAACGTTTCAATACAATGATTCAAATCACATTAAGGCATCTATACTACCTTGGTCATGAAGTTTTTAAGATATATGTTTAGGCCCTTCCGACTATAGTGGCAACATATATCCTTGCTACTAAAATATTCATTTTGTTGTTTTTCCGCGTTACGTGAAATTTGTTCATTGAAGTTTCTTTTGTTGGAATGTTTAATATCGCATGATACTAACATAAAACCTGACCTATTCTGTCTATTGCGGAAAATAGTTTCATTGATTAATCTTTCGAGAGTAATGAAAGGATATTGGTTGACAAAGACGTAGCCGTATATGTATGCAAGTGGAAAACATAGTTCGCATTATAATTCCGTTAGTGCATGCGTTCGCAGAGTTTCTTTTTTAATTTCTTTATATATACATAAACTATTACTTTCTTTATTCAATGGCTTGTTGTACTGTCGTTTATAAATTCCATCCCTATAATGTAGCAGTGAAATAGACTCGTTGATGTCGTAGTAGTTATAGGTTCGGTTACAGATCTGACCTGTGAAGATGCTAAAACGTATATCTGTCCAAAAACTATCTGGCTGTTCTTAGGAAGTAGGCGATTAATGTTTCGCCACGAAACCTCATAGAGGTAATAAATATCTATCGATACCACCCCTCTTTTTTCCTTGGTCATGTAAACATTCGTAACATTTGATGACATACTCAAAAATTGATTAGTAGGATATCTTAATGTAAAAAATGGTACATATATTTTCGCCATTTTCGGTCAAGTCGATCAATGACTCCATAATTAATCTTATTTAATCTCTCTCTCTCTCTCTCTCTCTATAGTATACTATNAGTGTGTATATGATATATATATATATATCATCAATTTTTCTCCCTCTCTCTCTCTCTCTCTCTCTATATATATATATATATATATATATATATATATATATATATAGAGAGAGAGAGAGAGAGAGAGGGAGAAAAATTGATGATATATATATATATATCATATACACACTCCATATATAAAAAATATTTTAAGGTAAGTCGTCAAAATATGTTTTTTTTATAATATTTGTTGTTTTGATATGTTGGCTATAGAATAACTCTCCTTATCTGGTCCCTCACATGTATCACATTAAGCTTGGGGCACTTTAGAGAGAAATCGGGTGCAAGACATAATTAACAACATAAACATAGGGCATAAAAAATATCAAGCACGTCATAATATGAAGAAATCGGTATTCTCCAGTCCTGTTACGCGACTTCGCATTATGCAATTTTCTTTGATGGAATCTTTCATTCTATTGCGAACTGCAATGAAATAAAGACTACTTGATATTGTTAGACAATTATTAAATCGTAATTAATAATAAACTTGGAGGTGAAAGGTTTTGATTTTCACTTTCACAACATCATACACTCTGTAAACCCACCAAGGTTTGTAGAATGTATGGACACTTTGTTTTTTAAGATTGTTAATCTTCTCCCCCTAATAGGAATTGCATTCGAATAAAAAAATTTCTTTAACTTTCCCCTATCTATCATGCTCCAATCCAATGTTACTTTTTTCATCATTATAATTCAATGTATAAATTATACTTAAACAATGAAAAATATATCTTAATGTATGGTTAATATATTAAATGAATGAATGCCAACAAAGCCATCAAGAAAACAAACCAGGTACCCTCGTCATTTTATTGCCAATCTACAATGAAGTTTTGCTTTAATGCTGGCTTAAGTCATATATCGATTGCATGACATACTCTTTTTGTTTGTATAATTTGTTTATTTATCTACATAAATCATATTCAAAACAGATTTAGGTATGTATCAGGAAAGTGAAATAGAAGTAAAACCAGGAATGTCTTCAAGTCTCAACTTACGTGGTATGTTCGCCACAACCAGTACATTCCGACTTCCTTCTAGAACATTTCTCGGAAGACCGGGAATCCTTAGTTTCATTCAACATCGACTTTCCTTCGATGATCCGTTTAAACAACATAATAGCAGGAGCAGGATTTGTTGTTTACGACAGTCACGTTTGTGGCGAATGTTTGATTTGTTTAGTACAATCGGTGACACTAGCCCGAAGGAACGCTGTTCCATTAGATTGGCAGAGGAGCCAATTTCACCTCTACTGCCAAACTGGCACTGGAATAAAACGAATGCCGTTCGGTGTGTTCACTGTTCAGCGCGCAATCGAATGCGTCGTGTCCTCACTCCCCTCCCCCTCGCAAACGAAACACGCGACACATACTATTAAATTCAGCTAGACTATAAACATGACATTTCCTTAAGAAAACATAAAAAAACAAATATTATTAGCTCTAGGAAAACAATTTCTAATAGTTAACAAAATTTTGTATTTCTGAAATCCCTTAGAGTATAAGTTTTATATCGGTTTTCAACAAAGAGTGACTTTTAATATACTGTTACTAACTACACTGTGGTGTAATTTTCAACGGAGCCTTTATTAATGTGCTCGTTGTTAGAAAAAAGTCCTAAATGTATTTCAATGCATTCCAAATAAAACAATGTTAATACTAGTCAAAAGTATTTGTAGAAAATAATATTTAATACAAGTTATAATTTTTCCTGCATATTTATCAATATAATACCTAAATTCCTTGCTAGTAACACATAGAAAGTATTTAGTGGATAGATGGAACAACGTAAAAATTTCATTTTATTTTACGCAAAACCTGTTTTCAGTTTCAATATAAAAATAGTTAGGTAATAGGAAACATACATACAAAAATATATGTAAGTTTCCAGTAAGAAAGGTTCATGAGCACGTGAGACGCGCATGTTCACAGCATGGTCGATTCAGTGACTGTACCTTGCCCCCCTACCCTCTTTCCTCGCGCCAATGTTTACCACGCACCGACTGCATGATCAAAAAGCCGGTTTGACGCCATTCGCAATAAGTAACTTTATTACCGCGAGCTGCGTTATGAATTTGTTTGAATAAACAGGTCAGATTTACCTAGAAATTATGCAAGTAGTTGATTTTATGCACTTGCAAAAAACTAAACACACTGCACTGGTTCAGGCCCAAAAACGTTCTAAAATTATTTATTTTAACTAAGTGTACCCGCGTACCTACGTCTTTCAATATACAAGTGAAAATTCTTAGGCTTATATTGTTTTAATTTCTTTAATAACTTATTTGAAATGCAAGTTAGATATTAATATTTAGCCCATAATTTAAATGTGAATGAGTAAAGTGGAAATGCAACAGAATGTTATAGACACAAATATCTACCACGCGTAACTCGCAACAAATTTCTTTACCTACCGTGCCATAACAAGTTACACTTCAAAAAAATATCGATGAAAACTGTCCAACTTGACACTGGCGTGATAAATTGTGCTCAATTGGCACATCTGAAAGACTCAACAAAGAAGAAGAAGTAGAAAACTCCCCTATCCCACAATAACACAGTGTGTATGACTTGTAATCGTTTAATAGTAAACAGAGCAAATATTGCGAAAATGGGATTTTTTTAAATCAACATACATAGATACATAGCATCACGCCTCATTCCCATAGGGGTAGGCAGACAACAACCTTCCACTTGCCACAATCCTTGCATATCTCCTTCGCTTCTTTCATTCTCATTAAACCTTTCATACAAGTTCGTCGGTTTAGAGTACTCTTGACCTGGCCGTTATTTAAAATGTCCTGGATTTGGTCCAGGAACGTTCGCCTTGGTCTTCCCCTTCCAACTTTCGCATTCACTCTTGACTCATAAATCCTTTTTGTCAGTCTCCTTTCATTCATTCTCTCTACATGCCCAAACCATCTAAGCATACCTTTTTCAATTTTAGTCACTACGTCTTCTTTTATACCACAACGTTCTCTTATCACACTATTTCTCACTCTGTCACTCAGTTTTAATCCACTCATGCTTCTCAACGCTCTCATCTCTACCGCATTTATTTTACTTTTGTGATTCTTCTGCCATACCCAACTTTCACTACCATACATAAGTGTTGGCACCAACACTCCAGCATGCACTGCCAGTCTAGCCCTTTGAGACACCATCTGGCTATTCATAAAAGCATGCAGAGCACCATTTACCATATTCCCTGCATTCACTCTCCTTTCGATATCACTGTCACATGTTCCATCTTTTGTAAATTTAGATCCCAAGTATACAAATTCTTTCACCTCTTCCACTTGTTCCCCATCTATCAAAATATTGCCATTCATCATAGATTCATCTCGTTCAAAAAGCATAACTTTCGTTTTGTTTACATTCACTTTCATTCCTTTCCCTTTCAAAGCTTCATTCATAATATTTAGCATCTCCTGTAGCTCATTAGCGGATGACGCAAGTATTACTTGATCATCAGCGTAGAGTAAACATTTGATGAGTAATTCATTCATTCTTAACCCATACATACTTTCTTTTAAATCTGTCAAACATTTATCCATGAATAGGTTGAACAGCCATGATGACGCAACACATCCCTGTCGAACACCTCTTTCGACAGGAAACCATGCCGTGTACGCTCCGTTTATTCTGACACAAGCATTAGAACCCTCATAGAGAGTTAACTAAACTATCACAAAACAACCCTTGAAGTATATCCATTCCAATAAAAAAATAATCATCGAAATCGGTTGGCGTGATCTTGAGTTATTCGACCATTTGTCGCGCACATGCTTAATGCAAATTTAAGACTTATCCGGTTTTCTCATGGATGCTATCATCATTACTGGATTTTTAAAAAATGGGACCCTATGACTTCCCCCACCTTTCATTAAAAAAAATCATCAAGATCGGTCCACCCAGTCGGAAGATATGAGGTAACAAACATAAAAAAAAATACAGACGAATTGATAACCTCTTCCTTTTTTTCGAAGTCACTTAAAAATAATCAATAATGGGTAAATATTGACGTTTGGGTTGATAGTTTATTAAAAGAATAAAACGTTTGTGCAACCCCCGCTCTTGTCTAGGACATGCGAAAATTAAAAAAATATATAACACTATTTAGAACCCAGGGCTGAAGAAATAGTTTGTAAAATTTGACGGTTAATTGTCAGTATCGTGAAATGTCAGAATATTTGATGTTGATGTTGTCTAAAGGCTTGTCTAAATTCGAATGAGGCCTACAAAAGCGAGTAATTACTAATTTTTCAATGGAAATAGTATATCTAAAAGATTGGGTATTTAAGAAAATTACTATATAAAAATGGCGTCACATTTAAGCACTAAAGATCGCCTGCTTTCCATAATAGACGACATGGAACTTATTGCTAAGTATGTTTGATATATTTTGCCTGTAAACGAAATTTCTTAATATTCAGACGATTTTCAAATATGTTTTCGTATTTTAGAGAAATAATAGAAGTGTCCATAGCTCCAAAACCACAGAAATTGTCTGCTGCTGATCACGCACAACTAACAGATTTACTCCTGTGTAAAGACGCCGAATTAAGAAAAACATTGGATTTAGCAGACGAACAAGCCACTATACAACAGAAAATGAATGAGCTAAAAGCTGAAGTCGACAATAAGGTAATCACAGTTTATTGTATTTGCAAAACAAACATCATTTATTTTTCTACATATTTGCCATATCACCTTTTAGGATCAAGAAATCCACCATTTACAAAGGCAGTTAAAGGATGCAGAACAAATTTTAGCCACATCACTGTATCAAGCAAGACAAAAACTTGCTTCAATAGTGAAATCTAGAAAAAGACCAGTGCCTTCTGAGGAGTTAATCAAATTTGCACACAGGTATTTCTTATATGTTAGAAATGTTATTTATTGTATGTGTAATGAAATGTAACTGTTTTTCATTTTAATGCAACTTCATAAAATTTCTAATATAAATACAGTATAAAACATTGTATGATTAAAAGAAATTGTATCCTGAAACTGAAGGGCCCATTTTTCTCCTATATCAAAACAATATTTATAAAGGTGTTTCTGAATTTTTTTATTAAGTAATGTGTACTTGCCTCAGGATAAGTGCCTCAAATGCAGTAAGTGCACCACTGTCGTGGCAGCCAGGAGATCCAAGACGTCCTTACCCCACAGATCTGGAAATGAGACTGGGAATGCTTGGTCGTCTCTGTGATTTGCCACTTAATGGGCACACTCCCTCCACATTGAATGAACTGCATCGTATTACTACTGGTGGAGGTAATATTAATCATCTTTTTAAATAACTATCTTATGCTAATATTTAGGTTTTCCCTTAATTATATTTACTTGTGCTACTTAGGTTGATAACTTCCTTACCTATTTGTATGCCTGTGTATTGGTCAAGAGCCAAGCAATTTTATTGTAGTGTTGTGTAAGTCATTTAATTTGTTCTTAAAATTGTGCATTGTACCATTCATAAATGAGTCATTTCATAAACCATTATAATTTAATATAACTATATACTATAGGAGTGAAACATTGCTATTATGACAAAAAATACATGAATGTACCTTATAACTCAAGATATAGCATAGATTTTAATTGAAAATTCAAACCTTAAGTAGGAATTAATCATTTGATATTAATTCATACTCAAATGATTATTAAGCACTATGGGCATAGTGCTTACACTATTATATTTACACTTTGTTATTTCTGTCTGCCATTTTTTTAACTTCCCAGCAATGTTTTTATTCCTGTGTAAAGCAGTATTACTTTTATATATATATATATATAAAAATATAAATATATATAGCTTTACAAACTGACAACAACTTGTATAGTTCCAGATCCGATAGAAATATAGATAAATGATATGATCCCATTGAAAACAGATTTCTATCTGTATGTAGTGATTTTATTTAAATGTGAAAGAGAGTCACTTTATTAAATTTCGAATTAAATGCAAATGGTTTTAAACTTAAATTTTCGTGGTTTATTAACATATTGACTATTTGAACGGGTACATACCACGATGGCGTTTTTTAATTTTGCTGATATTTCGACCCAGTTGCATGGATGCAAAAAACGACCTCGAACGTCGTGACCACGATCCATGCAACTGGGTCGAAATATCGGCAAAATTTAAAAACGCCATCGTGGTATGTACCCGTTCAAATAGTCAATAAATTCAAATGGTTTTGAAAAACTTGTCATAAGTGGTCTAAAACTATTTTTGCAGCATTAACTTTGTAAAGAAATCCATATAATCATCAATTTTCATAACTCCCGGATAACTTTTATTTAACCCTTTTATTTTGGACCAAATGGACTTAGATAACATATATGAAATTTTTCAGTTCCTGCATCAGCAACAAATCAATTTACTTGGCATCCATCTGGGGAGCTTCATATGTCAGTAGGTGGTGGCAACTCAGTTGCTATAGACGGGCGAAGTAAAGAAGCACCAACACAGGAAGATGTCGAAGTTATGTCAACTGATTCAAGCTCCAGCTCAAGCAGTGACTCACAATAGACTTTGTGATCGGCCCATGTAATAAGACAATTAATAGTTCTGAATCAATCAGTGGAAATATTTTCTGGGAGATACAATTAATTTTTCCTAGAATTGATACTCAATGAGTATACAAGGATGATCTTACTGATTGATGATAATGAGAGTTGGAGGCTTATATGTTGTACCAGTAATACGTAATTGTATAGTAAGTCTGGTGGAAACCCTTATATAAATAAATTTATGTTGAAGTATTTTTTTTGTTTCACTTATTATTGACATTCAGATAATGTTAGCCTGTATACAGAGAAATTTTGTTATAACTAAATGATAAACCTTGAGTGTTTGAACTCCTTATGTGGAATAAAAGTATATTTGAATTATTAATCAACATTTAGAGACAGATATTTGTATATTTATTAATATACAGATATTGGAATAAAATCTTTTAGAAGATTTATTGCGAAAAAAATTGAATGTCTATGAAATCGGTTCACGGACGATTATTTTACGTGGTCACGTCATAAGAAAACATTGTTGAAAATTTTTGTTGTAACTAATAATGGAATTACGCCGATCGCGCTTCTCTATCGCTTGTTCCGCGCTCTCGCTTGCACGCTGGACTCGGGCGGAACGTGACTGTCATAGGTTTTCGTGCGTGCAGCCGGCGTTCATCGATTTATCGTTATCACGACAATAATTCCGAAATATTTTGTCAGGAACTCAGAATAATTACTACTAAGGTCAGCCCATTATAGTCCCGTTGCTGGGCACAGGCCTCCTCACTCATATTAAAGAGGGTTTCTAGAGCATAGACCAATCACGCTGCTCCACTGGGGGTTGCCGGGCATAGCGCACAAGGGTATGCGATAACACAAGTGCACTCTATTCCTTCACTCTCATAGTCCAATGTGACGGCAATCCGACACGACCGGAGAGAGATCAGGCGCAGGACCGACACCTTAAATTTCATTTTTCAGGTTGTATCAAAGATAATTTTACTAGGTATATTTTTTTCAAATGAGCATTCAGATCTCGTCGAGATTTATATCCACAAGGGCTAATACAATTTTATTATTAAATTTACCAGAATATTATTTATAAGTAACGTAACTACGTGGAAACATAATCATTCTGGAAAATCAAATTGTACCGGAAGTGATTAATCATATAAGTACAAAAAAGTTGGATGACTACGTCAACGTAATTTAGCATTCCGATTTAAAATAATTAAAGTAGTGTAAAGCTCAATTGCATGGACTAATTAATTAAATCATGTTGTAATACTTTCAGCTTTAACTTTAACGTGAAATATTTCCTCTTTGGGAAAGATTTAAAAAAATCTCTCCAAAAGTAAACTAGATTATTATGTACACATTAAAATGGCATAACAATTAATGACGAATGAAAGTGCTTCCTTTGAAGTATTTTATTATTTACTTTCTAAACAAATTAAGTGCGGTAATAACTTCTTGTCTCTAAAGAAATCTGGTAAATTTCTGCTGGATTTCGACAACGCTTTAAACCTAAAGAGTTAAGCACTCTCGAAGGGAGATATATCGCGCACACAAACCATGTAAAGACAGTGTCTCAGCCAGTGAGATCGGTCCCAGAAGTATATATCTTTGGCATATATATCACAACTTGCTAACTCCCAGCGTTTGATGATAACCCAACCCAAGCCCCATCTCAGCGTGAAAACCCAATAATAACAGGTCCACTGGAACCCGCAAGCTTCTGATCGGTTATTTAAAAAAAAAATACACTGTAATCGTTAGCGCCCCCCCCCCCCCTTGCGCCGAAGCTGGAGATTAGGCGGCGATTCTCTAACATAATAGACAGAATAGTAATTTTTACTGCATGTATAAATTGCAGGCAGTCTATCAAAACAATTAGTTGCTAAGTAACAACACGATTGCCATGGATTTCAATATTTTGAATTATATGTCAAACCGTAGTTTTCAGCGTACAACTTGAGCAAACGAAAACAAAGAATATTACTTAATAAATATTAATAAAAATGGGAGAAAGAGCAGCTGTATCGACAGAGGACACATTAGTTCGTTACGATAATCCTGTATTAGTAACAAAACAACCAGAAAAAATTGTAAGTAGGCTATCATAAGCTTAATCATTATTTAAAAAATAGAATGCTAAGTGGTAGCCTATTAGGATACCTCTGCGAGCCACAGGTTTCCCTACTCATAGAATATAGATATTGAAGGTTGGATACACTACACTATTGCAGGTTTCACTTGCACACTCAAGATGAAAGAACGGTAGAGAGCCTTGGGGGAACTTAAGGCTCGTAAAGTATAGGTATTTATATTTACGCTATTAACGATTCCCTTGTTAGCTTATCTAGTTTCACTGTAGCTTTTCAAGTTGAGCGGTCAGTTTATTGGATAAATTCACGTAGGAAGAACTCCGCGTCAGCTTATAATGTGTCAAGTCTTGGAGATTGTCAGTCTTAAACACGATATTATATCTGTAGAATAAGATGTACTAGATAGTTATTTCGAAAAATGGCTTTGCTAGCAGAGGTACCGCGTTCGATCCCCGGTAGGGTTAATTTAGGACATTACATTTTCTAATTTACCAGAGTGTAGATTGGTGGGAGGCTTCCGCCAAGCAAGAGAATTGTGTTCCGGTATGATGCCGAGTAGAAACCATAAAGGGTAAATTGCCTCTTATCAGATTAGCGCGCTTCCATCTTAGATTTATCATCATTTATCATGAGGTGTGATTACAGTAAACTCTCAGCAATAAAAACAAAATGACACATATTGTAGCAGAGACCTTTACTCAAATTAATGAGGATCATTCAGGCAAATTAGCCTATCAACTCTGGTTATTTCAAGCAAGTATATTTACACTTATGTTTCGTCGTCGCTTTAACCGATAGACGTCCACTGCTGGACATAGGTCTCATGTAATGACGTCCACAAGGCCCGATCTTGCGCCGCCAGGCTCCAGTGGCTACCGGCGACCCTCTTTATATCATCGGTCCACCTTGTGGGGGGCCTGCCAACACTGCACCATCCGGCCCCCAACGTCCATCGATCCTTCGGACTATGTGCCCCGCCCATTGCCACTTGAGGTTCGGGATTCGTAGGACTAAGTCGGTGACTTTGGTTCTACTACGGATCTCTTCATTTCTAATTCTCCGATCCGAGAAACTCCGATCATAGCCCTCTCCATTGCACGCTGAGTGACTCTGAGCTTCTGCATGAGGCCCATAGTCAGCGACTAAGTCTCATAACCGTCAATTATAAATATATAGCTGATCTAGATGCCACAGACCGATAATGGGCAGCAGCGTTATCGGTGCAATAAGGTCAGCACTGCGATCACCAACCCGCCTGCCAAGCGTGGTGATAAATGACATAACCAGTAATGATACCTACAAGGCAACAACGGCCCCCAGTCCCCGGCAGCCCCGCTATTTCTAGCTCTGGCAGCGGTTATCGTAACGGCGGGTAGAGGGAGCTAAGAATCTCCGGAAGAGATTCCGTTGCCAACCCCGACGATTTGACGTGGCAATTATGTTTAGTTAAGGCTAATTAATTTAAAGGTAGCACCGCCTACTGGGGCGACAGCTCAACCATGTATTCCAACTGAAGCCAAACGAGAGACTGAAGAAATTCTCAATGCCATTTTACCTCCGAAAGAATGGGAAGAAGACGGACAGATATGGACTCAGAAAGTAAGTAGGTATTTGAAATATAACAATGAAAATTAGATAAACTGCAACTGCTAATTGATAATAAAAAGGTTGAAGCGTGTTCCTAAATTATACTTTTTTCTAATTTGTGTTTCTTTCATTACTTAATACTACTTTCCCTAAACAATTTCTGTTGTCAAAAATCGTTTTACTGTTTTAGCACCTACTATAGTTATATGATATAAAAATATTATAGTGTTTACATCTCGTCGGTTCAGGTGTTTTATTAACTACTCTATATACGTGTGCTAATATAGGAGCAGATAAGAGAAATTTATTAAATTGGTTTACGGGTCGTTAATGTGAAATATGCTTGTAACGTAGATATCGTCAACGCCGGCCACCAGGTTGGACGTCATCAATCTTCAAGAGATGCTGGACACTCGTTTGCAGCAGCGACAGGCCAGGGAAACTGGAATATGTCCTGTCCGTAGACAACTCTATACCCAATGCTTTGATGAACTCATACGACAGGTTACTCGTTATAGCTATAGTGTGATGAGTTAAAATTAATATATTACGATACAAAAGCTTTTAAATATAACATCCATCACTTAGTAATCCAAGTGACATCAATTTTTAAAGTGCGACCATGCTCTTGATTTCTCTGTACGCGTTCTTCTGGCAAGATAATAATGAAATATTTTTGGAGAACCAGAAAAAGCTATTTAATTTTATTTAGTCTAAAGAAATGAAATATTTAAAAGTTTATATATGTACGATTAGGTCACTATTAACTGCGGTGAGCGTGGCCTCCTTCTACTGAGAGTGCGTGATGAAGCACGGATAACGATGGAAGCATATCAAACTCTGTATTGCAGCTCTATTGCATTCGGAATGCGTAAAGCTCTACAGGTATCTATATTTCATATCAATATTTAGGATTAGAAGCTAATTTTTGGATTTTTGACTTGAATACATCTCTCAAATCGCGTCCATAGGAAGAAAATTCAAAAAACGAATGATAACAAAAAGTAACGACTGTAATACATCGGGGAATTCCCACCATTTTAAAGCTATTACCCGTTACGAGACGTATTCATATACAACGAATGTCCGTGTCTGTAACACAGTCGCACCCTATTTTTTAAAACTAACCATGTATGTAATATTGTTTTTATAGTCTGAACAAGGAAAATCAGATCTCATGGATCAAGTAGCGAAATTAGAAACCGAACGTTCAGCTCTAGAGAAACAGTGTACAGAATTGAAACAAAAAACAGAACAGTTGGAGCGACGCGCGGCTGAACTTCGTGCCGCCGAAGAGAAACGGCACCAGGAAGAGTTACTAGCTCTGAAGAAAACGAATGCACAGCTAAAGGTAAGATACAAGGACAGATGACGTTAATCCATAGCAGATTCTTTTTCCGCGTAACTGCACGACGTGGAACCAACTGACGTCAGCGATGTTCCCTCTAGGCTACAATTGGAAATTGTTTAAGACCCGGTTAAATTTTTAAGCTGGCAAAGCCATCAGGTGACGCGTCTGCTTGTTTGTCCATTTTTAACTTTATGGAAAACCAAAGGTTTTACCGGCCGTCACTGGAGAAGTGGCGTAGATTCAGGGTCCACGGCAATTATTGGGGAAAACATATGTCTACAGGTTGAAACGACGTTTTTATCACATCTTAGACTATACATCCATTACATAATACTCCACGAACTTTACTACTTCGAAGTAGGTATACTTTAGGGCCATTTAACAGATGTGTTCAGCCGGATCTCGACTTTGCATAAAATGGGATGGTGTCCGATTAATCCCAAGTCAGGGAACCCCTATGACAGCGGATGTAGTCCATTTCTGAGTGATGTTTAAACACAGGGTAAATCTCCAAAGAATTTTTTCATATCGCACTATAACTTATATTAGAAAAACAACTTACAGAACTACCTAATACTATTTACTTCTAGAATCTTGTGAACCGTATTCACCAAATAAATTTTTAGTATAAGTGGTAATAGGAAGAAGTGAAACCTTTTCTTTAAAATTTTCACCACCTTTTACTGTCTTTTTTCTTCTCCTTCCTTCCACAGTGTACCTATTTTATTTCCTATAAGATTTAATTCAATTTATTCTAAGTGTATGACACATTTTAATTGAGTTTGTTTCTCTATCATAAATTATAGATTTTTCTTGTCACGTATCAATATTTCAAGTAATGTTTATTTAACATAGGATTTTAAGCCAACGTAAAAGGACGAATACAGCTGTTTTCTCTTTCTCATTAATATGTTTCAACGAGTCGCCAATCATATAACGGTTAAAGTGTAAAAAAATAACGGTTATACGTTAAGATTTTTTATAATTCTTTAAATATGCATTTTTTAATGTTATGTATATCTCTTTTCAGGCACAACTTGAAGGCATCATTGCTCCAAAGAAATAATATTGTCTTTGTAAAGTTAATCTTCAAATTTATTATCATAAAAATCTATTTGAAGCTATTTTTATGTTTAGTAGTTTTATTCAATTAAGAATATACAATTTCAAATGCTGTTATGTTCCAAGTCAAATAAAACACGCTTATAATTTTATTAAAATATATATTAAACCATTTATTGGACAAACATACCATATTTTATTAGTTTACAATCCACATTTATAGAGCCTTAAAAAGATATAAAGTACACTCATAAAGACCATTCTTTCATACAAAACATCAAACTACCAATAGTTTACTACCATTAAATATAATCCAAAACGTATCAACAGAAATATACATTTTGCTGAGATTAAGAACAATATAATGTACATTTTAAAAAGTTATTTAACGGCCATCGGATCAAATGCAGTTATAATTATAATTAACTGTATAAATTATCAAAAGTGTAATTTTATTAAAACAGTGTCATCATATCATACAACTCCATGGACACATTCAAGCTAATAAAAAAGAGTAAAATCGTAAAATTACACAATCTATTTGAGGAATTAAGGCACCACATGCATAAAATTAAATACATTATTAATACACCATTTAATTGCGAATACTGTATGAATTAAGACTGATTTATACTAAGTAAAATAAAATAACATTAATTAACCTAGCCGGCCCGAGGGAGGACTTGGATTCCCCCATATACGAGTTTTAATTTAATAACCTTATTATTGGAAGTGTTACTTTCATCATATTATAAAAAAAGTTTTTCCCGTTTTTTGTTATTTATTGTCGAAACCACAAATCGTTTAAACATACATATTTTTCTTGATAACAAAAGAAACCATATAGTTGTTGATACGTGTTATATCTGTCACTCAAACAAATACGGTATCACCGTAAGGAATGAGCGCGAAAAATGTACGACATTCGCTCAGTTTCCTCACGGCAGCATAACGGTATGCACGTGATGTTCCACTGACTCTGTTTCATATTTTCATACAAGTGTACTGGGGTTTATTGGTACCCCCGTTTTAATTACAAGCAATTTTTTATACTTAAGGCCGGATAGGTTAAAATTACTACACCAGAAGGCCGTCGTATGATGCCAACTATACAAAATTGACGTTGTTTAAATTAAAACTTTATAACAGTATACATGATAAATGTAATGTTGGTATGTACACTAAGCTTCATATAATCTCTATAAAACGTTCTTTCATAAGAATGCCACTTAATCATTCATCACTTGCCATGATATAGCATTATACAGGTACAGCATCAACTTTCAATCAAACAGTAAAAAAAAAACTTACACGGAATGAAAATGTTTAAAGTAGCATACGTAAAGTATTCAACGAAACAATATTATCAAAATAGATTAAGAATATTACAAACTTAAAACCTCCGATGCAATATTACAATAAAAAAATAAAAATTGTGATAAATAAAAAAAAATGCCACTATAAAATTCCCGCTCGAGTGTAGATTTTTTCAACGAATCCCATACAAATAATAAGAGCAAAGTCGGTGGAATTCTATACTTATTATCACAGTTATAATACAAATAATGTTGTAAAATCATGCTATTTCTTTCGCATCGCTAAAGAAATCTACCATCGAGGTTATATCGACGGGTTGAGTCGGATTATTTTAAAAGGTAGCCGATTGTCGTTGTCATAAGGTTAAATAAAGGTCAAATTTTACCGCCGGTGTATAAAAGAAACTATAAAGTTATCATTTGTAACCCAAAAATAATATAGTCGTTTTTAAGGTGAAAAGAGTTAAACTCCACTTTTGAGGCTTATAGTGTATCATTACCATTTTCTTTTTCTATTTATGATTATTTTAGTGGAGCAGACGTGAATCTTTCGAAATATTTGTGTTTACAAGTTAAAAGACACGTAAAAGTAAATAAAGAGATGTATTATATCTATGGTATTGACAATCTGGTTACTTAAGGAAAATGTGCCCATGGATTTTAAGACCATACAAAGGTAGAAGACAATATACTCCATTATTTGAAATTGTTGCTTCGTAATTAACCTAGCTGCTCCGAAGCGGGATATTTGAAATCCCCCATGTATGAGTTTGTATTTAATTACTTGAGTATTATAAGAGTTACTTTCTTTATATTATAAAAAAAAACTTTTCCCGATTTTTTTTTGTTACAAGCGCAAATCCTTTAAAATATTGTTTTGATAGCAAAAACGACAAACAGTTGTTGATACGTATTATTTCGGCTGCGGTGTCGCCGCAAAAGAGGATCGAAAAACATGTACGACACTATTTCAGAATTCCATGCGAATAAACTGGGGTCTTTTGATACCCCCGTTCGGATTACGCGTAATTTTATGATACTTAAGACCTGAAAAGTAAAGCTTGATATACATTTATTGCTACACAATTTTTTTTAATTTTTATTATTTGCCATAAAATCCTAGATTACATCGTGAATGTCAATAATCAATATGAAGCATTGTAAGTACGGTATTATATGCTAAACTATTTCACCTTCTACGTTTGTACCGGCGGTACGCGACAGGTTAAAACTTATAGGCACATGTATAATATCTAATAAATTAATTTTCAATATGATATGTTACACATGTCTTTATTTACTTTAAAAGGAATTATTACAAAACACTTAAAATTTGTTGTAGTTTTGTGTTTTTAATTGCTTACGGAAAGTATAGGAAGGAGTTTATTATTTTTTGGAAGGAATTACGCTACCAAAGGAAAATAGAAGTGTAAGATTTTAGGGATGTTTCGGAGTTTTCATTGTTGGTTATCTGTGTATGTTGTGAGCCTGTGTGCGGGTCCTACTGGAATTGCGGTAACCCGACCGACACCTCCATCAAGCATAGGGTTAACAACTTGAACGATGTCGGGTTGGAGGGAATGTTCTCCAGTATCAACTTCCGCTTCAAGACTTGCTTCTTCCAAATCGGTGGGGGCAGTCTCGCTACTCGGACTGGTTGTTAACTCCAATGATATAATCTTTTCTTGTGTCGTTTCCACCTAATCAAACAGTTATATCATTCAAGTTACATATCGATGGCCCCTACGTCTAAAGAGTCACATGCATCTTAGATATTTTTGTTGTTTTCTAATTGCGCTGATTATATATCTTTTGAAATCATATAGCTAATGAAACATGTTTAAATAAAAATATCCTTTATTCAAATGGTAGTACAGTAATGAATAATTTATCTTTGAAACACTCTTACAAATTATGATTTTATACTTGACTCATTATACGTAGGGGTACTAGAAAGTAAAGTGTAATCAATTGATTAATTTTGATTCTCTATTTCAATGTAAATGAAGTTGTAAATGCCATAAAAAAAAAACAAAATACAGCACTAAATGAAGTAAATGTAATAATGATTGATCGAATACTGGTACCGTAAGTAAATTTTTTTGTTTAAAATTAAAATTATGTTATATTGTATCGATAAGGATGTATAGCTTACTCAGATTAATAAGGAAACTAATTTTAAGAAAATGAAAAGTTATCCATTTAATTGCAGCATTATGGAACAGGTAAAAAAACTTATTTATCGAATTAGATGGTTTTATGCCATTTATCAACATTTCATGATATATATAAATTATTTTTGAATATTATATATTTTGAAGTTGATAGGGAATTTAGATTTACCTTGCACAAAGGCGTTTAAACGATGCAAAATAATACTTCTATGGCAATAGTAAAGCTAATAATTAAAAAAGACGTTATCTACACAAACCTAAACATTTTAACATAATTACTATATCGTGATGGTCTGGTATATTTCTTGTAATGTAAATTACAATAAATGTGTGACATATATCGTATATGATTCTTACAATAACAGTGCGTAAAAAGAAACAAAAATGATTAGAAAGTGATATGGTGCAAGCAAACACATCTGTTTAAATGCAATAATTTCATACAATACTTTCAATTGTATAAAGTCTTTAAATTTATGAACGAGTTCATATATTTATGCTCATATCGACGCTTAAAAGCCAACACGTAGTAACATGCAAATCCAAAATTGTTCAACAAAAGAGGAAAACTTTAAAAAAATACCTCTATACTTATAGATTGTAGTTAACTTTTTAGACACTATGTATATTGTATTGCTAAACAGATTGACTTTAGCGGCATTACGCCTAAGTTTGGTTTAATCGACATTTTTCGGGTTATAACGTGTTTCCTCTCCAGCGTCGATATACGAATGGTTATTGTAACGTATGAATTTATTGCAATTAAACAAAGCCATATATAAAGAAACGAAACAAACCATTTCTTTCGGTGAAGATTCCGTGTCTAGAATCCAGGTATTGTCTGATAAATACATAATAAATATATTAGCATGCCATGCCAAAACAATCATGCCACACACTAAACACATAAGTATAAAAATGCATTATAAACTGTTTATAGTTTCTTTGCACATACGTATCAAACGCAATGTATAAAAATATATTTTTTTTGCCAAAATACATGAATATCTGCCAAACTATCAATATTTACATTATTACGCCACCAGGATATTTACAAATTAGTCGTGTTTATACTGTGTGTTTTATCTATCTACCTTTTAAATCTACTCCGCAATTAAAATACGGTGTGACACGAATATGTCTAGTACATAAAATTATGTGCGACAAGGCCCCACTATCAATATATTTAATTCAAACAATAAATATTCAATATAACAGTCAATCTTTTATCGTCTAGTCAATAGTCAATGGATGTTTCAGTCACACTGTATATTGATGCTGAAAAGCAAACACATAGTAACTCATAAATATAGTTATAACAATACATGACACAATGCTGCTTAAGAAAATTTATTTAGCAATAAAATATAAATATGGTGGCCAAAAATCACATAACTAGTCGATAAATACGAAAGTCAACTTTTTTTATTTTTTTTTCTGATGAACAATTTTGGATTTGTTGATTACTACGTGTTTTCTTTCCAGCGTCGATATAGAGCAGTATTGAATACAGATCGCTTAAATAAAGTATATATGGTCAAGTATTTCAATGTAAAATAATTTAGGGACTACATATAGCTATTTTGGAGGAATAGTATCACAAATATAAAAAAATAATTAAAAGGAGAGCAGTTGGAAAATTAAAAATCAACCAACGCCATTTGAATATGAGTTTATATAAATACAATAAAATATATACTATTTTGGATTCTGCTGACATGACTAAAATATTGGATTGTATAAAAAAATCTGTGATTCATTGGTTTTGAACTAATCATAAAAATTATGTTGTTTATTATCATTATATTATTGGATATTTAAAAATGAAAGGCTTAATACTAGTTGAATTGACATTAATGCCTGTCATTTGTTACAAGGCGGCATTAATTATGACGTGTTTAATATAAATTGTAATGCTGTTGTTGAATGAGGATGTTATTTATTGTTGTATATATTTTTATTTTTGTAATTGAGGCTGTGCTTATTAACATTATATAGGCTTACAGACAACAAATAAAATTTTGACTCGTAATAATTTTTTTTGCATAAGTTAATAATAGACAATGTTAATCTTCCGGTCACGAAAAGTCGATATCACGTTCAATTTTTAAGACGAATCAGGTAATGACATTCCCTCCTATTTTTCGAATTGACTTAGCCTAATCAAATTAGCTCAAAATAGGGGCTGACAGCAATAAGTATAAAAAGGAAGTTTTTTTCCGGAAAGGTCGGGGGAGGATGTCATAGCTTAAATTACAACAGCAGCTAAATTTCGGAATTGGGTCCGCACGCTGTTGGCTCGTCAGCCATCTTGGATTCCATGGGGAGATATGAAATAAGTCGCTAATTTTCAATTACACACTAAAAGGGTAGTAACCAAAATTTTTACCTAGGATCAATATTTTTCGATTAAGACCCGAAAAGAGGGGGTGGAAATTTCATTATTTTAATATCTCGTATATTTGCAATTTTACAATTGTGAAATCCTAATTTGACTAGGCTAAGTGTACATCGGCATATTTAACGGAACGTAAAAAAAAATAAAGGTTTGATATCAGTATTATATAAGGTTATAATACTGATATCAAACCTTTATTTTTTTTATGTTCCGCTAAATATGCCGGTGTGTATATTAAAGTCGTTCTGCGCTGTATTCTTTTAAGTTTGATACGAATGCTGTCAATGATCGTTTCTGTAAGGTTTCGTCGGACAGAATGTTATGTGAGTCGTAAAAGTAATAAATTGCACGTAGAAAGCTAAGCGTATTTTGTTTATGATACACAAAATAAAACCACACAGGAAAACGGCATTGCTTGTGTACAGCGGCCTATGTATGTAGCGTGTCACGCGTCGCGTACCTCTTTCTCAATAACTTTCTCAATGTACTCGACGGTTCGCACTTTAGTCTCTCCGGTGGCCGGGCACACGTATTCCTCCGTGCGTAGTGTAATTCGCTCGTCTAACAATTTTTCCTTCTCCTTGACGGCCAGTATCGGGCCCGGTTTTGTACGCAACGCGATACGTGGCAGGGGCCATTTCTATAATTTGTAAAGCCAATTTCACATACACACCCCATATTACGTACAGTTTATGCCAGCAAAGCGATAACGACACCGAACCACAGTAACAATTAACACAATGTTATATTACATTTAATAGGAAATTCTATTCAAAATACTATCGTGAGTTATCAAGTAAAGCGAGACGCCTTATTATGTGCAAATCTTGAAATGAAATGAGACTTGAGTTAAATTAGGGTACATGGCTTTTGTTACACCGCGGTAATATTTTCCGACGTCTTCTACCATATTTTTGTTTGAAAGAAAATGGTCCAAAAACGTCTGAAGAGTGCGATAAAACCGTTATATAATTAAATATTTCTTTATAGCCGATAAAACAATATTTTCTTTAGCATCATTACAAATCAACTAATATAAACATATCTCTCCTATCTAAGAAATGAGAATGTGACAAAAATTTTAATATTTTTACAGCGTCACTTGTTGGTGCAAAACTGTATTTTCATCTTGTTAACCAAATACAACTAGTTTTTATTAATTGTATATTATGTCTAGGTATTTTTCATTAATAATGCACTGAAGATCTAAGTGGACCATCTCCTTTATTATAACAAATAATAAAGAGAAATTTTAATATTTAGAGATTGAATGAAAGTCATTTGTTTTAATTATTACAATAAAGAAAATGAAAAGCCATGTACCCTTTATTGATCAGTGAAAATATATTGGAAGTCTCGTATCCAATTTGGTATTCACATTTGCGACCCCCAGCAATTGCAATGTCAATTTGTTAATTACCAATCATTGTTACTGTTTACACAAACAAACATGTATTAGGTACTTGATTATCAGTAATGAAAATGTTTTGCTAGATAGAGAGAATGATGATACAAATATTTCTCATTATTTCCATCTAGAAAGTCTTAGTAAGATTATCACAACATTCATTGAGCATGATTAGAATAGCAATAGGGTTTTTACCTCGGAGGGAGATTTATCTCTCGGTGGCACCTCTCCTATAATTTCATGCGCTGGACCCACCATGCTTTTAATTGCTTTTTGCGATTCAATCGCGTCCTAAAATATATATTCGAGTTAGAGATTTATTCTAAGACGCGATTGTAATCGAATGTTAGCCATATTAATACTCAAAACCCACGTATAATTGATTCTGAGTACTAATATTGTTATTACCGAACAAGCATGCTATTTTTAAAAAGGGAAACCTCAAATTTACTTAAATATTTATCTAACTAACAATACTTTAAAAACGTTAACGAAACGTAGAATGAGTGGTGTTAACCAAGAAGTACAAACATCTCCACTGATTTATTAAACCCAGTTTAGAAGGGCCTTCAAGATGAAAAATTGCAAAATAAAACCCAATAAATCCTATTTCCATCGTAGAATCAAATCCTACAAATAGAATAAGAATGAAGTTTACTTTTTTAGGATCAATCTAATTATTGATATACACAACGTGAATAAAACTTTAATCACATACTTCGATGTATGCCACAAGAGTAACTTACACGAATCATGGAGAAATCACGAATCACAGCTGGAATCGCAATAATAGTTTAGATCCTTTCACAACTCAGAAACGAGTTCATGAATATAGACAATTTGGAGAGCCATAACTCGAAATGAGATATGACTGGACTAAAAACAGAATAGAAGAGAAGAAAAAGGACAGGTTAACTCAGTGACAGATTGTGAGTTGTGTATGCATATCGTTACCTGTTCGAGTGAACGTAGCCTGGCAGCGCGCCATGCCGCACGCCGTGCAGCCCGCACGCTTGCGTCCTCACTTTCCGCTCCCTCGTATTTGGCACGGCGTCGTTGCGACTTGGCGGATGGACTAACTCCACCCAAGGAAACACTGAAATATTTAAATTGATTTTATAGAAATAATCCGGGAAACCAACTACGCTTGACATGATTTTAATTGAATCCCTGACTGCGAACCTCCGTTGGACGGAGAGGCACTTCAAGAAGAATTGAATCCCATTCCCCATCAATATTTGTTGTGGACAGTGGAACTGACCACTGCATTGGCGATTAAAATAGGTAAGATAATTGATAGGTAAGATAACTTATTTTCATACTATTATGTGTCTTACGGCATACTATTTAGGGTAAGGCTGCGGACATCGAACCTATATATGTATTTTAAAAGAAAGCAATATGTGCAATCAATAAGGATCTCGTGCTTCTCTAAGTGATAAATTCAAAGAAACATCAATTCTCACAGTACCGTCGCAATATACATTGCATAATATCTTATATATAACGCAATCAGTTTTAGATTTGACTCCCTATAGTTTAAAGAAATATGTCAAAAACATAGTTTTACAAAGGGCATATTGTAATGAAGATTATTGGGCCGATATAAATTTTTGGCTTTGATTCCAGTTACACAGAAGCAAAATATTACTCAAAGTAACCGTGGTGTATCTTATCGGTATCTCCTCAGCGGATTTAACTTTCCGAACCGAAGGTAGATTTGTTACCAACAGACTACTGACCATTCAAAAGTGGTTCTGAGCCTACTTGAATAAAGAATATTTTGATTTGATTTGTCAACTCGAAATGCAACAAAATAATATTGATACTTCATGCAGGTATTCTTCTTTTATTGCTGACAAGATAGCGTGTGACTGTGATCTCATCTGATGGTAAGAGATAGTAGTCTTATGATGAGCCAAAAAGACTCCCACCAGTTCAGCCTCAGAGAAATTAGAAAATCCAATTTTATAAGTTTGTTTATCATTTATAAATCGAACCGTGAGGACCTCTTTTATTATGACTTTAATTTTACTTAACATGTGGTTATGTTAGGCAAATAAACATACAATCCAAATTTTGCAAGAATTAAATTAAGAACTCAGCAAAATCTAGAACAGCCTATATTAAAAACTGATAGGGCAAAAAATGACGTCTATACATCATAAAATCACTATGTCATTGGATGATTTCAATATTTTGTTTCATTTTCAAATAGAACTCCTCTAGCATAATCTGTACTTATACTCGTATTAGGTATACTACATATACATCCAAACCAGTCACGTATTTTCTACAGTACCTACTTCATATCTGTAATCGACATGATCTTTGTCAAACGACATAACTAATCACGATATAAAAATCCACTATAAAAACCATCTCCTTGTGATAAAACAAGTGCATATCAAAAACATAAGTGTTGCCATAATTTAAAAAATATTGCAATGCTCAAATATTTAAATAAAGAATACGTAAACATAAAAAAGCGAGAGGAGCAGCAACAAATCGCGCGCATTATACATGACAAATGTAATGCTCGGTGTCGGGTTGCGCCCACCCGTGCGACGGATTAGTTACTGAAACGAAGCTCCACGTACAACCGACACGATATATATCCGTCATCCCTATCTGAGTCGCTGGTATAATAAAATAACCACTAAAACTCAGAATAACCCTTTTATCGAAATTTTGAATTTTCTATTTCGCTGATGCATTCCGGCTTTGACACTCCAGATGAATACGACTCAAAGTGAAAGATGAAACATATTCAAAAAAGCGGGAGCGGACTGCCATAATTGCTCCCTCTGAAAACTCAAGTTCTCCAGCGGAAAATACAATTTACTAAACGCAATATCAAAAAACTTAATTTTTTTCAGGAATCGTAGTATAAACACCAATAACTAAGATTCTTTAAAAGTGTAAGTAAAGTAAATTAAAAGCGTACAAAGTACACATGTCAGAAATGAAACTTCTTTGCTACTAATTTTTAAGTCTTGTTTATATTTATACAAATGTTTTTATACAAATTTATACAAAACTTTAGACATCCGAGACTTAGAAGGGGGAAAGGAAGATATGTTAGGAATTTAATTGTCATTAAAATATTAAATGTCGAAAATTAATACAAATAATTTATTGAAATCTCAAATGACGAATTTTAAATAAAAGTACACCGTGTTTTTGGTAATATTAGAAATTAATTATTAAATTTTGTTTTTACCTCTGTTACCAAAGCAAATATTCGCACCAAAACGCCAGCAAGGCCGTCTATATGATATAGGTATATGTATATATTTTAGAAGTCATGCTACTTTGAAGCAAGTATACGCCTCGCTGGCGTAACTTTTGCCGCAAAGAAAATAAGACGGTTCAGTGTGTTTACATATAATATTGTTAGATTTAAAAAAGACGAGATTGTAGAAATAAAAAATGTCAGCACACTCTGTATGCTGTGGGTTCTTATCAGATTACGGTGCGAAAGAACCCTCGCAATTTTAAATATTATTACCAAAGAACGCTGTCGTAAGAAATACGATTGGACAACGTATATTTCATTAACTAGTAAATAATTAAAATCTGGCAAATATTTCATACCTATGGCCATTCTCATATGGTTCTTCATCAGAATGCGAGCTGTCTTCACTCTGGCGGTCCTCCCCAGGGGACCACGAGCTGAGCTCAGCTCGCGACAGAGAAGCCATCTTCCTTTCCTCTTCCTGCTTCAATTTCTCCACCTCATCCGCTGATAAAAATGTGAACACTTTCTCTAAAAAAAGTGTTAATTGTTAATTACATTGATCGTTATCCATACGTCTAAAATATGTTTTTTTACGTTTATAATTGTCTATGTGTTTGTCCGATCTATTTTCGAAATAATTCAAATTTATCCCTTGACAATTCATTTTTCATAAAAGAATTAGTTGAATGCATTCACGAAGTTCTCAAGGTTATAACTTACATAATATTTCAAGGAATATACCTGGTTTAGGCGACGACTTGTGACTCTCTTCCATTGCGTTTTCAAAGAACTTCTTCTTGTCGCTGACAGATGCTTTCACAAAATTACCAGATTGAGGTGGGGAAGCCTGTAAAATTTTATCGTAGGTTACTACTAGACTTATTATTAAATTCAACAGTGAAATGAATCAATAAATGGTATAAGAAGCATATACATTTGTACAGGCAATGAAACCCCCTCTCCAGACTAATAAACACCCATGCAGTCAATAGTTAATCAAATGTCAAATGGTCGATAAAAGGTGCAAAAAAATTATGTTAAAGTAATTAGTAAAATAAATGTTAACATGCAAAATATAATAAAACGAAGTTAATAACAATGAGATAACACAATGGGATATGGAATCATGACAGATGCGAATTTGTTTAGTTTTTTCGAATTTGGGTTGTCGACGAACACAATCATAAGAAGCTGTGTACTGTGTGGGTAAGATGCCGTACATTAATGATTACCTCGCCGATGGCGAAGGATTTCAAATTGCTGCTCCATGCGGGTTTCCGGACGGACACAGGTGAAGTCCCTTCTCCCAGAAGTTCCGAATCTTTTGAAAAAGTATCAACTTCTGGCGCAGTAGTCACTTCGCTAAAACGAACTCTTCTCTCTGATTGAACAGTTTTGGACGCATCTTCCACTTTTATTGGAATAGATTGTGTGACGTTGGCATTTATGTCTTTAGCTACTGAACTAACTAATGGAGGTGATGAAGGTGGAAAAGAAGTTGAATAAGACATTTCGTTTGAAACACGAACCGGTAGAGTGCATGTATAAGGATTAAAAGTTCCAGCGACCGTCGTAAGTGATGGGTATGGATTAGGCGGATAACTTGTAGAATGTACCATGTTAGATGCTAAACTATTGCTTCTTATATCACGCAAAGAAACGTTTGCATTCGAATAATCTTCGAAATGACTTCTTTCGGGATGTAAGTAGCACGGCGAGTTGGGTATGTGTGAAACAGTGGGAAGAGTTTTGTATTGAGCATGCAACAATTCTGGCGGGTTAGGCTCACCTAAAGGACTGGCTGATAGTTCTTTGTAAAATTCATTATTAAAAGGATTTTCATCTCGGAAGACTTGGGGCGAAAGAACTTCAGAAAAAATTACACTTTGTAAGGGGTCCGTGTCCAGTTTCAACGTAGAATCAAGGGTCGGATGAGCATTGTAATTTACTGGCGGGGGATATTCTGTTTCAGGGGAATTGGTGGAGTTCGAAGACTGAATGGTTGTTTCGGCGACAATAGTCTGCGGGAGTACTACACGCTCGGGGACAACAGTGATTACGGGTTCATCTAGCTCTTGTGCCTTTTCGTGAATTAAGTGACTTTGACTTACTTTTGCCGCAAATAGTGGCGGTGGAGGGATGATAAATTCATCGGAACGCACTAGATTCGTTTTATTTTCGTTCAGCTCTACATTTGTGGGTCGACTTTGTATTAGTAAAGAGCTACGTCCCTGGCATGCATCGTTAGTATTGGGAGATTCCTCAGCAATCGTGTCATGCATTCCATGCGGTATGATTCGGGGGGCGGTTTGGTCGTTTGACGATAATGTCGATTCGTATGCTTTGTACGATTCCGAAGTGAAACTAACTCGCTTCGTTTGCGGTTTGCGAGGCACTTGTGGTTTCAGTTTGACAGGTTGAGGTGGTGGATTAGGTTGTGGTGGTGGGTCGACTGGAGTTCCCTCCGAGGTCTGTGCGAGAACAGCGGCTGCATGCTGAGGAGGCGGCGTCTTCACTTTCTGTTGTGTGAACACCGCTAGTGGTGATGGCAGCGCCGCTTGTGAACTAGACGACTAACCAAATCAACACATTGTACTGCGCTGCTTATAAAGTTATTTGATATAAATAAGTATTTTAGTCATAAGTTTGAATAGTAAATTTAAATAAAAATATCTTCACGAATATTAAAAGCAACTTGCAAGAAAACGACGGTTTCAAGGAAAATAATTATAGGGCAAATCAATATACTAAAGAAGCGGCGAACTAAATCTTCCAAAATAAATGTCATAAAAAATATTTCTAACAAAAAATTATACAATAGTTCAGAAAAACTGCAATTTTTGTAAACAACGTGTATTTCAATTTAACACTAAAATATAACTTCAATTAGAATATTTTTTTTTTATACAAAGTAAAGATGACGATGGATTATTATTCTAAAAAGACATTATTTATCAAATTTAATTGGCAGTTACATTTTTGGCATACTTTAAAATATATAATGGTTTGATTTGAGTAATAAAAAAATTATATAAATTACTATAGTAAATAGTTATGCATTGCTTAAATAACAAAAGTAAGAATTTTATCGACTCAGAGTAAATCAAATATGTTATGGAACGAGCAAAACTCGTCACAAAAAATAAAGATGAATTCTATTTCTTTTTTAAACGATTATCAATTAATACGAAAGTTTTGAATTACATTATATAAAAATATATAAGAAAACGCACAATTATCATTTAAAGAGAAATACATCGCATTAATAAGATGTACTGGTCAAATATCACTTTACTGTTATAGAAATAAAAAAAATTTAATCGCTTAAAGTTTCACATGGACGTATCTCGCTATTAAAATTAAAAAATTATAAATATTTCTTAAAGGCCATATCATTTCGTCATGTACTGAAGTAAATATAAAATTGTCCATAACCTTTCGTTGATATCACATCTTTTAGATTTTTGTAGAAAATATGGACTGACCTTCACAACTTCTGAAAAACTATCTCAAAATTATTACGATTTATTGCCCGAGAACATTTAATTTTTTATCAGAATTACAGTTAAGAAAAATAATTAAACCATTATTAAATGCCCATTTAAAAAAAGGTTTCATCAATTCGGAAAAATTAGCAACTCTTTGATTGAAACAATTACAGAAATATAACAACCTGTTGATAGTTACACATCAATAGTATTTTATTTAAAAAAAATTCTATGTTGTAACCAGTCCCACAGTTCCAACCACCACCATTACTATTGCCTAATCTTATTTTTTTTTCGTCCAGTAGATTTTATTTATTTATTTGACTTCATTGCATACGTAAATACAAAAAAAAAAATTAAATGAATTTACAAAAATTTTAAAAAACAAACATTTTATATTGTTATTTTACTTATGTGTGTTATAAAATAATAGTATATATAAAAATTATTGAAATTTTATTCGACTTGTAGTAAAACTAGACATGTATATGAGATATAACTGTTAGGTTAAGTATAAATTGGAGTCAAAAGGCGTACAAGTGACTGTAGGGTTAAATAACTCTGTATATAATTCTAAATGTAGTCTATTACAGAATATTGGTCATTTAAGATAATCATTGCATGATTATTTATAAATATTACCTTAGTTGATTACACAAGATATTGGTAAAATAGCAAATAGGATGTTCTTGTAAATTGTTAGGGAACGAGAATAGGAATCAAAAACACATCGAGTGCTACAGAATTTTAAATACTTATACATAACCTCCTATATATAGCAAACTACCAAAATATATTCACTTTTAATAATATTACTGAATATATATAGTACTAACATTTAAAACAGAAATTATTATTTAACGTAAAACTTAGTCATTGCTGGGAAAAATCGGAACCACTGCCATTTAAGAGTATTTATTTTACTATCAAGCGAAATATCGAAGCAATATAGTTTGATTACAAATGTCTAATTGATACAAACTAAACCCAACGTCCTAAATTCAGGAACATTTCTTAGACAGTAGTTTGAGATTGCGTCAGTTGCTACTGGGTAGCCACGGTACTACCGGCTAAAAAGTTCATACAAAACTTTTGATCAAATTTTCCGATAACAGTAAACATATCTGTAGTCCCTACTGAGGAAGTCGCATCAACAAAATCACAATTGTTAAGTGAGTTACATTGATGAAACCTTTAAAATCTGAAAGTTTTCCAATGAAATCAACTTCAAGCCGCTCTCCTGAAATGTTGTGATTTCGTAGATCTGACTGTCTTAATAGGGACCAGCAACATGTAATGTTCCAACCGATTTGAGTCAATATTTTTCATTATCAAAAAACCAGCAAATCGGTTGCCCTTTTTCAAGCAAGCAAGGAGGCTTGAAAAAAGTTAATTTTAAATACTTTTAAAATTTTAAATACTTGCACATTTTCACAAATTATACATTTTAAAAAACACTAAACCTGTATGCCCGTAGTCGGATTTTTAATTAACTACATTAGACATTTTACTAAATTTTTGTTGTACATTATATAACTATTAAGAAAAGTCATTTCTTTTTCCACATAACAAAACACTTGAATTCCAATTGACCTTATTTTGAGTATGAAAACATTTTGTTAACAAAATATTAGGAAAAGATCAATCGAGCTAACTATATTTTTGCATAAGGTTATCATATATAATATTTAGAATTATAAATAATTAAACTATGATAGAAACATGAAACCATTCAGGTCGCATGTTTATAATCTAAATACACTAATTGGACAGATGTATTATTGCTGTGCTATGTGTTTCCTTCCATTCCGTCTGGGTATGCATTCTGCAACGGACGTAATACGTATTGTCAGTAAATTTCAACTTTACCTCTATTACTATTTATTTCATTCATGGTAACCATTTGTCTAACACAATACGACATTGACGTAAGCTAGGAATAATCATGAAAATATACTTATGCTATGAAGTTGAAGTTCAAAAGGAGGGTACATCGTAAAGTTCCATTAAAAATCTGTATATTCTTTTACACATACATGAACAAAAGAACATGCAATTTTTGCTACGTATACTCGTAGCCATTCACTACAAATAGAAACATAATTTCTAAATTTTAAATATCAAAATTCTAAATATCTAAATACAAAAACCCACACGACATTTTAAAGAATGTCCAATAAAAGAACTATATAGTGTAACCCTTCCCGCTTGACAAAATATATTACATTCATATTATATAGTAAACAACATTTATTTTGGAAGATATATTAAATACAAATTGGTATATACTTAAAATATTTTAAAATAAGTACAAAATATTTTCATGCAAGCTCTATGTTACAAGGGTGCATGCTATTAAAATCGACGTGCAGAAGAATAATTATAAATTGGTTGCAAAACCTAAAGTTTTTTAACAACAACTCCTACATTTTACTACAAAACTGCACTCAGTATCATGCAATATACTTCATCAATTCATTTCTACAACACTTTTCCTAGCTACTCTCATTAAATACTTTTGTAGCATAGATTATAAGCGAAAAATTGTTTAAATCAGTACACTATTAAGCATTTAAGTAATTTAAAATTATGTAAAAGCTTGTTATTTGTAGCAGAGCTCAATATAAACTGTTAGGTGACTTCGAAATATTTGCATGTTTCATAGATTACTGGAATTACTTGAACTTAGTCTATTTCACGAATCAATGGCGAAGTAGAAAATACATGCACTTCATTGGTTAATGCACGTGGCTGAAAACAAGGTCTTTTTTAAAAGGATGCTCGAGGGCAACATTTTGTAGAGAAACAGTATGTAATTATTAAGTCATAATATAGGATAAGTAATAGCCTAGTAACAGGGCACAAGCCTTCTCACACAGGGGTGAAGAATTAAGTCCTTAAACCCATACATATTTCAGATAAACGTTACTTCGGATTCCTGAATACAGATAGGCAGGCTTGGACATAGGACACTGGTAATTCCTAAATTGTTTTCGGAATATTAAATGCACTATATTTTTAGGTACATACTCTAACAAGATTTTTTAAAGAAAAATTACAGGCGCATGCCAAGGCTTAAACGTGATTCTTTTAGCAAAAATATTCGTATACTAATTACTAGCCTATCTTGGCTTGTTTTATAACAAAGTTATGTCCATACTTTCTTGTTTTATAATTAAATATAGAACAGATGAAAAAAAAACCGAACATAATAATATTTCTTCACCATTTAAATTAAATGTACTGAATTGAATCCGATATATACGACGAACATAAGAAATTAATTGCTAAACGGTCCCACACATTTACAGCCCACATGCAGTCTTTTTTATTGCTGACAGATTAGCGGACTGTGAATAGGTGATCTGTAACTATAAAATGAGACGTATATAATTGCTGGCGGACTAATATTGTGGGGTCCCTACTGAAAGTCACGCGCATTAATCAGTGAAGGCACAAGAGCCAATTCCTTGGTGGACTCGTTTCGTGGAATGTACTATAAGAACTTTAGTCTAATAAGTAGCTTATTTGAGGGAAAATTAAAATACATTTCTCTGGGGTGTTTTTTGTGTCACAAGGGATACATACCTGAGGTTGAAGGGTGTGTTTGGACATAACGACTGTGGTCGTTTTGTGTTGAGGCTCCGGTGATATAGGGGGAGCGGGGTCCAAAGCGATGCTTTCCACAGCGTGTACAATGTCCAAAACCTGATAACATATAATGAATTCTATAATTTCCAATGAGACAATTTTAAAACAGGTAACAGTAGTGACAACGCGTTCAACATGTGATTTGTTGGATTTATGTTGGAAGTAAGCATTTCGCTGGTCCATATTAAGAGAATCGGATCTATAAAAAAACAACTTACCAGGACAGCGATTTGCAAAATATTTTCGTTGACAAAGACAAGATGTCTAAAATTTGGGCATTTCAAACAGCCCTCCTGGACAGTTATATTTTTGTAGATTTGACTTTCGTAATAAGTACCAGCGATTTACTTCAATTAATTTATTAAATGAACAAAGATGTAAATATAGATAATCTATCTCCTTAAATATGTTTCAGCGGCTATAAAAGAATGACTGTGGGTAAAAATAAATTGTGTAAATATTTTTTACAAGAAATATCAATAAGCGTAATGAGGAGCTATATCCGTATTGTTATATTCATATTATTGTATGTATATTAAAATTCAAGGTAAAACTGCAATCATTATCCCTATATATTACTTTTAATCCCATTAAACAGATTTTATTAATACAATAAAACGTACAACAATTTTCCTGTTTATAGCAACTTCTGTATGACACATCTCTGCACTCTATATAAGTAACAAAAAAACCAGTCACTTTCAAGCTATATTAAATTTTAGTATAAAAAAGTACCGGTATAAAAAATGTATTTGAACTAGAATGGGCAAATAATATAGTAATTTGATAATTATTTAACGGGATACGTATAGGGGAGAGTGTGATGTAATAGAGAAAATTTAAAAATACCTTTTCTGGGGTAGATTTCTCTCTCATTTCCGCAACTTGCTTTTCATGTTCGAATTCCACTAAATCTTGTCTCATCAAGTGCTGCTCCTAGAGAAATAAAATATTTCCTCACTTGTAAACTTTGCAGGTATATGCTGTTTCGTGGATATTAGTTAAGAGAATTAATAATAAATTTAATATTATTTATTTTCTTAATTATTATCACATCATAATTTATTATATTTTGGACAGGAAAGATTTTCTAGAAAGTTACGTGAGCTTTTTTAAATAGGGTGCAAGAATGTGGCCAAGAATAAAAATAGCAATAGCAATGGCTTTGTTGTTTATAAATATATATGTCGGAGTGCGAGAGTGTATGGATTGCTAGTTCGTGTGTAATAGTCTGTGGAACGCTGGCGCCATCTTTGTATCGGCGTGGAGACAGAGTCAATAAGTGGTAGTCCGGCCCGTCACTCGGCAGTTCTCGAGCGGAGGTCGGCCGGAATGGTCGACTATTGAAACTGTCGCGTTCCTAGCTATTAGTGTTAATGTGTTTGTGAAAATTGATATCGGGAACATTAAGTGATTGAACATTATAAACCGAGTTAATTAATAAAGTGTTTGATTGCACCAACAATACCCATGAACGCCCACAGAATAAGAAATTAAATAATGGAACCAATTCATAACGATGTCGGCGGAGAACCCTACGCCCCT
>JACTOM010000855.1:2173038-2264943 GCA_015832385.1 Elymnias hypermnestra
GTTATGTGTATAAGAGACAGGGAACATTAAGTGATTGAACATTATAATCCGAGTTAATTAATAAAGTGTTTGATTGCACCAACATTACCCATGAACGCCCACAGAATAAGAAATTAAATAATGGAACCAATTCATAACGATGTCGGCGGAGAACCCTACGCCCTTGTGCTTTATGCTTCTCCGTTCTTTCTCTCCTATTCTCCGACATATATATCCTAACAAAATTAATATTTCTCAGCCATTTTTATATCGTGGTTTACTAAGTAAAGGTGGCAATACACGGCGTTTCCTTCATAATTTTCTTGATAGATTTATTATTTATGTCTGTGTAATTGTCATTAGAAATTATCCATGTGTCTAATAAATGGATAATTCATAATATGAAATTAATACACTACATTAAAGCACATTGCATTGCACAAAATTTTGTTTCTTATTTATTTAATAAATTTGAAACATCTGTAATAACAACCCAAGATTTAAAAAAATATGAACGTGACCAAAAAATAAGTCTATTAGAAAATTAAAAAAAAAAAAAAAAATTAACAGGTAAAAGGCATGCGCTTAGCTGCAATCACACCTGATGTTAAGTGTTGATGCAGCTTAGGGTGGACCGAGCTTGCCTAAGAGATGCCTATTTACCCTGACTTTGAAAATACCCGAATTGTAAGATTTGGGGAACACGGAAGCCGGTAAAGCGTTCCATTTCTTTGCGGTGCGGCTTAGAAACAATTGGTCAAACCGTTTGATGCGGATATTTGGGAGATCCACTATATACGAGTGGCAACGTTTCTGTGCTTCGCTTTTCGAATGTAAAAGGCGACGGAGGAACAAGGTCATACAGTTCTTGCGCACAGCTAAATGTTATACGATGTAAACCACAAAAATAATGTTTACAAGAGTCATTAAGGAATTTCTTATGGGTTTCTTAACAATGTCACCAACTTTCGGGACCGGCTGTGCTTTGTTTATTAAGAGACAGACTACTTTAATAAGGAATATTCTGACTTTGCTTTTTTTTACTAGTTCCTCATGTATCATATCAACTTCATCAAGTAGCCAGTTGGCGATGCTTTTGTAGAAAAGATATTTCGAACCTGTTGGTGTTGATGCAAAGTATCGTCTCGATCCAAACTTGAGGTGGAATGTGAGAGAGAGCCTCCCGTGTCAGCTGTCCCGCTCTCGCTGCCGGTCTGTTTTAACATGCGCGTGTATCACTCTTGTGCTACTACTCTGATCATTGACGTTGTTATAAAAGGGATTTTATACACCCTTGAAAATACAATAACCTTGTTCACCACATAAAAATGTAATAGTTTTTTTTTTTTTTCAATCAATTCAAAGAAAGAAAAAGCTGAGTTTTTTATGTGAGCTTTAAATAGATGGCACTGTTCAATTTATTGCAAAGAAGACTATCAATTAATGAAATCAAGTAATGAATAGTGAGCTAATAGGAATTGAAAAATGACTTGGATAACGATTCATATCATCGTTTAAAATAAAGTTAATTATAAATTTTCTTTTTTTACAGATAGATGGTAAAATACTAATCGGTTTCGACTTTACTTAAACATGTGTATTCAAATGGTAGTTTACGTTAAATGAAATTTACAATTACCAACAAACCCATTAAAATTAGAAATATTTTTAGTTTAGTGAAATCAATTCGATTCGATTTTATGGTCTATATTGTATCAAAAGGCAAACTAATTAACAGATCATCGACATTTTCTTATATATCATATAAAATTATCATTTTGGAAGGTTTATCGTTTTAGATACATAAGTACGGTTTTGTAATTACTTTTGTAATTAATCTAGGCAGCTAAAATCCTTTTAGTAACATCATTGAAGCCAAATAAACACCTAGGCCAATGTCAGAAGGTAACTCGTCAGCAATAAAAAAGATAATCGATTTAACTGTATTTTGTTGAGTTTTACCGCATAACTTTTTACTGGGTGAACCGATTTTGACAGTTCTTTTTTGTTTAAAAGCTGGCGCTTGTCGTGTAGTCTCATTTTATTTTGATAAAGGTCTGACCAGTAGTTTTGAGTTATCCGTACGACTACACATGGTGGTCTGATTCTATTATTTGTCGATATATAAAAACAAAATTTCTATAGAATGACACTTAACTACAAAAAATAACAGTAATTGTTGATTGATTTTAAGTTGTAAAAACCGGAATACGCAGTCTATTTTCTTAAAATATTTTTAGAATTTTTTTTGTTTGTATGATGTTTCTTTATCACTTACAGTGTACTTTTCGGGTCTTGAGTAACCGTGACAAACGATTAGATGCAGAGGTGCGTTGGTGGCTGAACGTAGTGCATTCACTGCTTCATTATGAGTAGCACCTAATAGCGAAACGCCGTTGACTTCCAATAGTCGCATTCCCACCTAAAAATCGTTAATTATTCAAATAATGTATATAAGTTAACACTTTTGTAAGCTCACCAACAGTTTATTAAATTTGAATACATTTTTGTCACAAATAATTTTGTCTTAAATATATAATTAAGTGTAATTTTATAAATACCTTATAGCTAACTTATACGTAGTATTAAAAAGGAACAAAATCGAACTAATAACAGAAATATATATAGCGTGTAGTTTGTTGTTTTATTTTATTATTATAATATAGCCTAAGTACCGCAGAATTAGCACCACAACCAGTAAAACTTAATTGTGACTTGAAATCATTGCTGGCGTATTGGTGAGCATATATGGATTGGATGCCAGGCAGGCAAATTAAGGAAATTACCTAATAATAATTCACCTTTTTAAATGTAATAAAATAACATATTGGGAAACAAATTTCTGCTGAATAAACTAAAACACCGTAATGAAAATCTACCTCTTATATGGTCAGTAAGTTATAAAAGACTGATACAGCGTAGGATGATCGTGTTTATGTAGCTAGAAACAAAATATAAATAGAATAATCATTTACTTAAACTAACCACACAAAAACAAAGATGTTTGGACTTGATTCTAATTGCACATGAAAGCTAAACACATTGTAACGTACAAAAACTATGTTTAAAAGAGTAACCGTTGAGTTTCTTGCCGGGTCCTTCTCAGCGGAACTTCCCGAACCGGTAGTAGATTTGTTACCAACGGGCAGATTCAAAATTACTTTTTGAGCTTACTTGAATAAAGAACATTTTGATTTTGATATGGAATCTTTCACCCGATGTTACAAGTAATTGATGATGATGAAAGTTCCGCAGTTAATTGTTACCTTTTTCTTTAGTATTTTGTAATAAAGTGTGTGTTGATAAATGTTTGACAGATTTAAAAGAAAGTATGTATTTAAAAGAAAGTATATATAACAATGAATAAATTACTCATCAAATGTTTACTCTACGCTGATGATCAAGTAATACTTGCGTCATCCGCTAATGAGCTACAGGAGATGCAAAATATTATGAATGAAGCTTTGAAAGGGAAAGGAATGAGTGAATGTAAACAAAACGAAAGTTATGCTTTTTGAACGAGATGAATCTATGATGAATGGCAGTATTTTGATAGATGGGAAACAAGTGGAAGAGGTGAAAGAATTTGTATACTTGGGATCTAAATTTACAAAAGATGGAACATGTGAAAGTGATATCGAAAGGAGAGTGAATGCAGGGAATATGGTAAATGGTGCTCTGCATGCTTTTATGAATAGCCAGATGGTGTCTCAAAGGGCTAGACTGGCAGTGCATGCTGGAGTGTTGGTGCCAACACTTATGTATGGTAGTGAAAGTTGGGTATGGCAGAAGAATCACAAAAGTAAAATAAATGCGGTAGAGATGAGAGTGTTGAGAAGCATGAGTGGATTAAAACTGAGTGACAGAGTAAGTAATAGTGTGATAAGAGTTCGTTGTGGTATAAAAGAAGACGTAGTGACTAAAATTGAGAAAAGTATGCTTAGATGGTTTGGGCTTGTAGAGAGAATGAATGAAAGGAGACTGACAAAAAGAATATATGAGTCAAGAGTGAATGCGAAAGTTGGAAGGGGAAGACCAAGGCGACCGTTCCTGGACCAAATCCAGGACATTTTAATTAACGGCCAGGTCAAGAGTACTCTAAACCGACGAACTTGTATGAAAGGTTTAATGAGAAGGAGATATGCAAGGATCGTGGCAAGTGGAAGGATGTTGTCTCTGTCTACCCCTATGGGAATGAGGCGTGATGCTATGTGTATGCGCTGTAATAAAAATTAGTGTTAACTAATTTTTATAATAAAAATTAGTGTTAACTAATTTTTATTACAAAATACTAAAGAAAAAATAAGATAATGTTTCAAAATTTAAATAAAAACATTTTTGATACGAATCGAAATGTTGCAATAATTTGTATGGTTTAAGTCGTGGTTTCTAAATGAAAAATAAATCATATACATTCATAATACCAATTGAAAGTCTACCTTTAATCTGCCATCTCTTCTAGCGGCTCCTCCGCTATTAATTTTCGATATAAAAACTCCTTCGTCGTTAGGATCGTTGGGGTTCCCTCGTTGACCATTTAAACCACCTTTTATATGCATGCCCAGCTTCTCTCCTTCTTGCTTTATTATAGTTAAATCCTGTGGAATTTAAACCAAGTACCATTATAGACATTTCGTAAAATGTGTTTTATAACAGGTTTTCCGAAAAAAGTATATATATGGAGAAAAATAAGTAACAGTTAAAAAGAAATCAAACATATTTATGATAGATGCAACTCTTTCTTTAAAACACTCGCCTGTGTAAGTTTAGCAAACTGTACAAATACATATTTGAATTATTTATGACACATACTTATTAAGTATGTTATAACAAGATAATCTCTTTTTTGGAAAAAAAAAGCTGATAAAATTTTGTATATAAGCGACTCATAATTAACTTACGTAGACAAATACACTCATGAACATCATGCAAAGCTATACATCTCATGCATTTTAGACACTAAGACCTGTACAGTATTCACCAAAGTTAAAGTAATAAATTACTAAATTTCTAATCATCGCTAATATATAATAGGAACGGCGGGTCTCGTAGTAAATAAAATAATAAGAAGTTCATAAAAAGTGTAAGCATTGAAAGGGTTCAGAACCTAAAGCTAATTTTGGACACAGAGTTTAGCAATTTACATGTCGGTATAAAAATCACACTATAAAAGATAGAAGCGAATATTAAAGGTTTTTGTGGGGCACACAACGTTTTGGAGGGGGTATTGTCACATAAAATAATTTGATAAACACACAGAATTTCCAGTTCGTCTGGTGACGTATCACACTTACAGTTGCGTTTACAATCTCAACTTGAACGAGACCCTGTATTTGTGTTGTGTTGGCCGTAGTGTGCACGTGTGGAACAAAACAAGGTTTGGCTTTTTATTAACACATACATATTACAAATAAATAACTATACTTTCATTAACCTTTCCGGCCCCAAGTATCAAAAAATACGCGTGATTCGAACGGGGATACCACAAAGACCCCAGTTCATTTGTATGGAAATCTAAGACAAAGTCGTTGTAACATTACATGCATATCGTTGCACTTCCATGAGGCGACGGAGCGACTTGCACTGGCGTACAAATCGGCGAAAATGAAAATAGTGTCGTTCATTTGACTCGCTCTTTTCTTACGGTGGTACCGCATTTGTTTGAGTGAGAGAAATATCGTGTGACTAGCAGACTACTACGAAACGTGTTAATAATAGGAATATAGTTACTGGGTATCAACTAGTTTTTTTTTATTAAAGCGTTTTATTTTAGATTTTGTTATTAAGAACAACATTTTTCAACGATTTACGCTTTCGATAACAAAAAAATCTAAATAAGGTTATTTATAATGCTTTTATGATTTTAAAAATACAAAGAAGGTAACACTTCCTATATTCAAGTAATTACATTGACAGTCAAATATGGGGGATTTGAAAACCCCCGCTTCGGGCCGGCTAGGTTAATAATACTCCAAATATCATAGTGTTATCGCAATATGAAAGTCGATGTCTCACTGCGCTATATGCCTCAAGTGTGAAGCGCTATGCATAGTAATTTACTTTCTTTTTTTGCTAATTCTACGTAAGCGTTAGTATCCTCTCTACTTAACATACTGATCTGTTATTCTCATCACCGTTTCATTGACAACTTGCAATCATGCATATGAGGCAACTGTATTACCAGAACGAAAAAATACGTGTGAAATGACATTCAAATTTAATTGTGTTGCAATGCGACGATATAAATCCACAAGTATAAAGCCTTTTGTCACTCCTTGCAATCGTGAATGCAATAACTTACTGCACGCATGACACAGGATCGCCAAATCAAAAAATAAAATTTGTATTAGGTTTTTAACGTGTGGGCAAGTAAATTATCATTTATAAATAACCCTTTGCACTCGAAGGCCGGCTACATGTCCAAATAGTAAATTGTCTATTAATAAAATCTATATGTCGCCACTAAGTAAATTAACTGGTAACAAATTGTCTGAATTTTTTTAATAAAACTTTTTAAACACATGAATAGATTTGCATGATGCCCATTTCCAGGGATTTTTCTGAAATCATGTTTTTGTGCAAATTACAAAAAAAAGTACACTCGAGTTACTGGTACGTCATTCACAAGAGTCTCGAGTGCAAATGGTTAAGACGAGAACATAGATTAATGGAAATTTGTTTTCTCATATTGTGTAATGGTCTAACCAGTTTGACAGAAAAAATATTGCTATTTGATTTTGTGAGAAAAAAGGATTTTTACAAATCCTATATATTATGCAATACAGAAAAAGGATGTCTAAACTAATACGATAATTTGAATTAATTGTGTTATGAATGGACGACTATGAAACATGGCGAATCCTGTGTCACGAATTAATATATGATTCACTGACCTGGAAGCCTTGAGGTAAAGGATCATGGCGCACAGTGAGGGTAAGAGTAGGTCCTGGGAGCAAAAGTAATTGGACAGCATCGCGATGAGTTGCTCCAACTAACTCAGTTCCGTTTACTTTGAGTAAACGATCGCCCATGCGAAGTTTACCCGAACGTGCAGCTACACCGCCGGGGACAATCTGTTGGATAACACAATACTGATGAAACTCATCTTTATATCGAACTATTCTTGAAAGGAAGTCGTAATTAACATTCCGTCATTTTCGCTTTTAAATAAAGGTAGGTATGACACATGTCATCAACTATTTTCATCAAAAAAATCACAAAATTGACTAAAAAGTCATAACACAACGAAATTCAACAAATTGATTTTTTTAGCAACATAATAAGGAGTAAAACGTGCTAGACTACTAAACTCACTAACTCATCACATATTTTAACCTTCAAAACGGTCACTATGTACGGATTGCCCCATGTTCGCACGGGGTCGGAAACAACGCGAAGAGCTGCTACTTACATTTAAGAAAATGTCTGTCTAAATGAAAGGAGATCAAATTAAGGTAACAATTATGAAACATTATTGGAAGTCAAATGCTTTAAATATCAAATAAGTGTTTTTTTTACATGAATTTACATAATTAAAAAATTTTTTTGTCACAATTCTCTATTTTACCGTTTGGTTTTGTTTGTTCACAATTTACATTGATTTAAGCAAGCAAATAACTCTCCATTATCAATTTTAGTTATAGTGCTTACTTTTAAATATAATGCAAACTAAAATTAACTTCGAAATACATTAACGGAATAAACCTTACATGCGAAATAAATATTCCAGGCTCCTTTCCTCCGAAAGGTACACAGGAGTGATCAGTTCCACCTATTATGCTAAATCCAAGAGATCCACCCTCTTTCACCAAAATCACATCCTGTAACAAAGAAAGTTCATTATTTAAAAAAGTTTAACAACGACAATACCTAGCCAAAAAGCTATAAGCAAAATCTAAATACGTATTTACATTTTTATCACGTATACTCGTATATAAATGAATAAAACATTGGTATGAAGCATTTATTTTAAATAACGTTTAGGAAATAGAAATTGAAAATGTTCATCGAACTTACACGGAAAGAAGCTCATTTTCCGAGAAGTTGCGATTGTAGTAAAAAAATATACATTAGCTTCATGAATTAACAGCTAATAGAAACAGAAGTGCCTTAAAAATTGAAAAAAACAACTGAACGTAAGAGCGGAGAATCAAATTAAAATAGGCTTAATAATCTGTACTTAAAAGAGTTTTATTTTAAACAAAGTAAGTAAAACCAAAAATCGCTTTAATATTTTGTTGTGTCACGGTCTAATATTATCTTGTATATGGTTATAGAATCTATAGGATAGTTTAAAATGAGGCTTGAAAACTAAAAATGACAGCGTCTCAGAATTTTTCCGTTTTCTTAGGAATCGTTAATGTAGAAAAAGTTTCGATATAGATAAGATAATAAAATTGTCAAGCAAGGAAAAAGTCATATAAAAAGTCTACTTCCACGCTAACTCGCACGAACGTCTTAAACTCAATATATAGAAAAAAATCCCTTAAACCCTTTACGCGAACTTTCACTAGATGGCCCTTTACAATAATTCTTCAAATAAATATAATTAATGAATTGATTTGAAAAACCTGGTTTACCATCACGTGTTATCCACTAAAAGAAAAAAAATATACATTTGAGTTGAGTGAACTTGAGTAGCTGTATAAAAATATTTTATTAACGATCGAAAATTTGATATCGTATATAGAGGAGTGCGAGATAATCGTAATAATTCAATAACGAAAAAAAATTAGGAGCTATACTAATATATATATCACTGGCAAAGCAAAGATGTAATTAGCCACGGGCAACTCTTATTGGGGCAGCCATGGGCCAAGGAAGTATAACGCCCACACAATACCAGTGTTAAATGTTTTGTTCTACATGTTCCGTATCGGAATGGCCAAAAACGTCATGTGAGACATGCTCCATAAAACAAAAAGATAAGCGGATATCTCTTAAAACAAAAATTACATTACTACGAACCCTCGTCTTTTCAATATTTCTTTATGGTGCTCAGACGTGGACATTGAGATCATGAGACTGCAATCGCATCGATGCTTTTGAAATGTGATGAAATTTTGAAAAGATACAACTAGGCTTCTGCCTCAAAAAAAGACTTGAGTACTTTGGGCATAATGCCAGGAAACAGGATGATAACCTCGAAAAGGTCGTGATAATTGGAAAAGTTAATGGTGAGAGAGCAAAAGGTCGGAGCCCAATGCGTTGGCCCGATCAGATTCGCACCACAATACAAACTTCCGTCTACGATGCCTTACGGGCCGCAGAAAGCAGAGGAAAATGGCGTTCCATTATTCAAAAAAAAAATGCTCATCGGAGTTGGTTGTCACGAACCCCAAATTTGAGGAAACAAAGCAAGGAAACTACCAAAGAGCGGTTAGCTGCCGAATGTAACTCGGATGGGCAGCGTTCGAGAAACTACGGTAGATCATTTTAAGCAAAATTTCCTAGTGTTTAAAGACTGAGGTCTTCAATCAGTGCGGAACAGACAACGATTACAAAAGGCCGCTTAATAACGGCCTCATAAGAAAGCTCAGTCACACAGCGGGCAATTATAAGTGTATTGCCCGTAGTTTCATTATGTGATCAAATCGGAAAAAAGGGGATCCATAGAACTAAAGTCAGTGTCGTTGCCAACAGAATTGCAACCGGGGCACCGGCAGCCGCAGGATGCATACGGCGTAGGATCGGGCCCAGAGGAAATCATTAGGAGAGACATATATTCAGCAGTGGATATTCATCAGTTGAGACGACGACGACGACGGAGAATGTATTATACAAACAAATATTTACAAAGCATAATCTTTGTACTACTATTTTTTTATATACATTGTGACATTTATGACATTAGCGAGATAAATAGTTTCGTGTCATATCTGGAGTATTTCAAAATGAAGTTTACAGTGTCAGCCAATAAAAACAATTACTTCAATATTGTAAAATATAATTTTAAAATTTTGTAGGTCATGGAGAAATTAGCAAGCACCAGCCATATAGTGTTTCGTGATAAAAGAATTTTTCTTATACTGACTGCGATCTCACTTGATGGTAAACAGATATGGCGTCAGGTGACAATCGCACAAACCAGTTAAAACGTAATTTACCTTGTAAAGGTTTCTTACCTAGCCATACCAGCATCGTATCGTTATGCAATGTTTTTGCTTGGTGACACGTCTTTACTGGTAGCATGATCACTAGCCACGATCGAAGCCTCACATCGATCTTGACCAAGACAAACTATAATATAAAACTTTACAAACTGTCTATGCCGAAAATCAAACCTGGACCTCTGCTAGCGGAGCGAATTAACGTCAATATGAGAATGAAAGTTCGAGCTTTGAAAATTTTGGTAATTGTAACTCTATTCGTACAAAATGTAGAAATTAAGTAGGCAAACTTCCAATTGTAATTCCTAATTACGTAGAAGGAGGGTTGAAAGATTTTCCTTACCAAATAACGCTTACTATGGAAAGGCACTAACTAGTACTGGCATATAGCTAATGTTATGCCGATGTCATATTCATAAAAAAAAAAAAAAAAAATGTTTTAAACTAATTACAAAGGGGTACTAGCAATCTCAAAGAGTAACTGCACATCCACTAATAGCAAAACTAATAGTTTTCAAGCACATTAGTTTCGTCGTAATAAAGAGAAACTTTGGGATGTTTTAAGGATGCTTTTTTTATTTTTTCTTATTGTTTTGTTGAAATTTGTTATTTTTTAACCTCTTTTATTTTTGGTGTTTAATTAATTCAAATCTGTAGTTTTTACAAGTACCTACAATTATTGTTGTCTGTAGTTATTTCGTTTCAATGTGTGTAAGTTCTTGTTTTTCATGTTGCAGGGTTAGTACAAAAATTAGGAACAACCTGAAAATCAGCGCTGTGGTGACACAGTAATTAGCTGAACTTGTTCCAATTAGCTATACTGCTGTAAATTGCGTTTGTTTTATTTTTAATTGTATGTTATGCTTGTGCAATTAAGAAAGCAATAATTTTTTTATTATTATTACACGTAACGGTGCCTGCCCAGGGTTCGTGCCTAGTAGCCATCATGACTTGGCGATTAGGAAGTATTTAGTTTAAAATTAAGAATTTACAACTTCCAAAACAATTACAAACAAAAATATCACCGTTTGCGTGTGCGAGAGCGCTTAGTGCGCGATATTGAAAGCTTACTTCAATGATGAGTGGCGCGACGAGCTGATTGTCCGTAATTCGCGTGACCGTCGTCTCGGTGAAGGTGGACTTGGTGATGGTCTCGGTGACGCGGCCGAGGGTGGCGGGGGCGGGCGGCAGCGCGGGCGGCGCGGCACGCTCCACCGTGACGCGCACCCCGCGCTCCACCGGCGTGCTGGCGCGGGGCCCGCCCAGGAAGTGTGCCGGGATCATCGCTTGGAACTCCTCGCTCGTCATCGCCCGCGCCGGCTGCGCGTTCAACACGTTCACATCGTATCAATACCGCGCACTTGACACGATGCGATGCGTTCCCACATCGCCCTCTACCCTTGCCAATACAACAATACCCCGACAGTCGCGAAAGCAACCGTTGAACTATTGAAGCTTTGATTTGGCAACGCGATAGCTAGATTGTTGGTTAGAAAAATAGACAGGAGTACGAGCTTATAATATGAGACAGAGTAAGCGTAACGTGATAAGCGAACGCGTGAGACGTCGTAACCTAACGTACCCGAAATATGAGCTCTTTATTTCGAGACGCAACGGTGTGGACGTCCTCCGCTATCGCTTTAGGCGATGGCGTGAAATAAAAATGTAATACGCAGAAATATAACAAGTATGTAAGCGTATGGATGTGAACGTGTTAAACTGTGTCGTGACCATCACCATCGATTTATGTAATGCGCTAGGTAATCGCGTCTTACCTGTATATCGTCGAACACGTCATCACTAGAGCCGTGCAATTTATTGGCGCTGGGAGTTAGAGGCGTGCTCGTACTATTAGTTGCTGGTTTCGTGCCCGCCTGAAGTCAACAAATGTATCTTTAGTATCTCGAGTTCTCCGTCATTACAAGCTAGACTACACAATTAGCAGGATTTATGTTGTTTAAAATGAAGATTGAGAATATATATATAATGGAGTTATTAACAATACATTTATCTTATTGTTTTAAAGCGTGGGGCGTTTGCAATAATTGTCATTAAGCACCTCAAGTTTTGATACAGTAAGATGAATGTTTTATTAATCACTTATTCAAATATTAATAAATATTTTTTTAGGTATTATTTCTGGACAAAAAGCGTCGGGTTGATAATTAGCAATAATTAAAACTATGGTAATCTGTATTAAGGAGAAATGTTTTCAAAGCCTTACCGTTCCGTTAGCCTGACTCAACTTCCTCGGAGCCGGTTGCGGGGGTGCGATTGTCGGTGCAAATGTTTGTGTTTGTTGCTGCGAATGTGGGTGTGTTTGTGGTTGTTTTTGCGGTTGAGTGTGTGGTTGTGGTACTAAGTGCGACGATACTCGCGGTGCGGTGTGATTTCCAACTAGTGTTGGAACGTGGTTAGAAATGGGTTTCGCTGTTGGAGTGACGTTCACATTAGGTAGACTTGTCTTGTGCTCTCTCACTTCATCAGACGTCGACTTGCGCGGCAGCGAGTTCCCTATACGGAAACAACCTCAGTTAGGAGTGCACTTATATTTAACAAACAAATGACAGTCAATATGTTACACGTTTCGTGTTTACGTAAATGTATAAAAAAAACTCCATATGTATCAGTGCACGCGTTAAAGAAGTGAATCGGCTTTGAAATATGTTGTATTAAATTCTATATTATAAATTCATTGTAAATAAAGGTGTTTTTTCATAATTTTTTTCTAAAAATAACACCAACAGAAACCTTTACAATCTCAGATAACCTCAGATACATAATTCGCGTAACACAAATTTTCCTTACGGTAGTAAAAAGTTTCGCTTCTTAAATGATCATAAAATATACTATATTCCATTCTGAACCAGTACAAAATAATCTTAATTTCGGTGAAATTTTTTAGATAAATTATATTTAATTGCCCTTATATAATTTATTGACAATTTCTCTTTGTTTGTGTTTGATTATAATATCATGCAGTAACTGTTGCCAATTTGTTTTTTTTTATTTTATGATTTTTGACAAAAAAAACAGCATGTGACATTAACATGCATATAAATTTAACACATACAAAATTTTTTTATAAAAGGTTCTCAAAAGCAGGCATTAGAAGCCTGAAGCAAATGACTGAAATGGAGCAAAGACTATGATAATTAAGGAGAATACCTTGTTCGGGTGTGATTGTCCGCTGAAGGACAAGTCTCACAAATCGTTCGTGGCCCGTTAGAAGTGCAACAGCGGCCTCGTGAGGAGCACTCTCCATGTCAATACCGTTAATCTGAAAATAAAAAAATTACCTCTGTTTAGTAAACTATAACAGTCTATTTAAATCTACCTGCTGGTTACAAGTCTCATCTCATATAGAAAGTAGAGCTCGGGCCCCTCAATGCTCCAATCCAGATTATGTGTGAGCTATACATAATCGCTCCTGGAATATGCAAGTTTCTGTTACCGAAATTATGAATTAATCAACTAAACACATAAAATTTTATATAGAAAAACTTCACCTGCCCAGGATTCGTCGCCAAGTCGCTTTTAGCAAGAATCCACGTATCTGATCATTGTGTTTACCTCGGATATATTCTAAGTATGGTGTAGGTCACAAATAAATACAAATAAGATTCATTGACAGTAAATATTAATATGCTAAAAATCATATAACACTATTTCTCCGTAAATATTTATAAGATTATTAAATATTTTTTAACGGCTATGGAGTCTAGCTATGCAAAACCTGTTCAGATGACATGCGGTCTAATGATATCAGATTTTAATAAGATTTGTTCACCAAAAAGTTAAATGTTTCGATACGATTCTATATACCAATCATCAAATTACCTCTCACTTGGTTAGCGTGCCACCATCTTCGACTGTATCATCATTTACTATAAGGTGAGGTCACAGTCGTGCGCTAAACAGTCGGCTAAACAAAAAATGTAGCGTTCTAAATATGCAAGCAAGGTGAACTATTCCAGCTATTACGCAAATTTTTACTTGTTCATTAAAATTTCGGAAATGACCCTAGTGAGGACGTTAAAAGTCGAATATTTTAAACTGAAACTTCGTGATTGATCGACATATTTAAAGAATGTGTTATTTACGGGTGCATACCACGATTATATATTTTTGTTGATTTGATATATTTATATTATATTTCGGCCTAATTGCATAGGCTGTGGTCGCGACGAGACTGCAGTTGCTTGGTTTGCACAAGTTCAAGTTGATATATGTCAAAAAGGCAAGTGATTTAGAGGATCAAAATTAAAAAATGACGTCGTGTGTATAGCATGCCGCAAACAGAACAAAGTACCGACAACATTAAAAAGAACGCGCCACAGGGTAGAAAAATTCTGCCCCTGACAGCTGAACTTGTGACCACGGCCCATGCAATTGGGCCGAAATATCGACAAATCAACAAAAAACATATAATCGTGGTATGTACCCGTAAATAACACATTCTTTAAATATGTTAAAAGTCGAAGTTGTACAAGGATTCTTGTATTACCGAAACAACTTTGTCGCCAACCAGCATTTTTCCATCCTTAGAAGCCGCTCCTTGCGGAGATATCCTTGATACGTAGATCGCATCGCTATCTTCTCTGTATGGTGGAGAGCCCTTTCCTCCCGCTATACTAAAGCCCAATCCGGATCCATCGCGAATCAATGTCGTGTGGACTAACACTTTTTGTTGGTACGCTGAAAATAAAGACCATATTTATATTACAGGTAAAAATAAGTAGCAGCCTGTTAACCTCCTACAGCTGGGCAAAGGTCTCCTCACTCATAATAGTGAATGTTATAGGATTGGAGCATTTTTACTGTACGCCACAAAAATACAAATAAAGAAGATCTGTGCAACAAGGTAGTTTTATCGCGATGTAATGATTTCTTCCAGGCAACCTCTGGGTTAGGGAAATTGCTAAAAAGTAAAATGGTGGTGGATGTAACATAGTAATAATATTGGACATTAAACCTATCAGGCAGTTGCATATACCCCAAAATTGCTCCCCGCATAAATAGGTTTTCACACGATGTTGTACTTCATCAAAAAGCACAACAATGAATTTTAATAATCAACAAATGGGTATTTCTTTTATAAACTGGCTAATTCAAGACCAGCAATTAATTTATATATATTTGTAACCAAAAAGATAATGGAATTAGCAGCCTATTGACATCCTATGGCTATCCCCAGGCCTGCTCACCCAGAGATGGGAAGGTTTTTTAGCAAAGATCCACCATGCTGCTGCAATGCAGGTTGGCAGGCTACTCATTTTCCAGAATTACTCCCAGGATAGGCAGGTTTGTTTGTAGGTAAAACACAATGATGAAATGGCAAGACCAATCAAGCTAGTTTAATTTGCATATAATAGATATGCAAATTAAACTAGTTTTAGTTTTAGAGTTAAGTGTTTCTATATAAAAATTAAATTTCCTAATTATTAAGTTAAGAAACTACTTAATTAGTAAAGATCATAATTAAGGTTCCTTCCCAGGATTGAACCCGCACTCTGCGTCGTCTCACCACCAGGTCATCATGGCATTTCATTTTATTTTGTTATTGTATACTCTTACTCATATTATTTAGTTTATTGCGCTTTCGTAGAATTAGAAAAGGCCTAGGATCGAGTGGTGAGGAATGAGCTGTGGTCAACGTTATCTACGTGTGGGGTGAGCGGTTGTCTCATCCAAACATTGAAGTCTCTCTATGAAGGTTCTAGTGCTTGTGTCAGAATAAACGGAGCGTACACGGAGTGGTTTCATGTCGAAAGAGGTGTTCGACAGGGATGTGTTGCGTCACCATGGCTGTTCAACCTATTCATGGATAAATGTTTGACAGATTTAAAAGAAAGTATGTATGGGTTAAGAATGAATGAATTACTCATCAAATGTTTACTCTACGCTGATGATCAAGTAATACTTGCGTCATCCGCTAACGAGCTACAGGAGATGCTAAATATTATGAATGAAGCTTTGAAAGGGAAAGGAATGAAAGTGAATGTAAACAAAACGAAAGTTATGCTTTTTGAACGAGATGAATCTATGATGAATGGCAATATTTTGATAGATGGGGAACAAGTGGAAGAGGTGAAAGAATTTGTATACTTGGGATCTAAATTTACAAAAGATGGAACATGTGAAAGTGATATCGAAAGGAGAGTGAATGCAGGGAATATGGTAAATGGTGCTCTGCATGCTTTTATGAATAGCCAGATGGTGTCTCAAAGGGCTAGACTGGCAGTGCATGCTGGAGTGTTGGTGCCAACACTTATGTATGGTAGTGAAAGTTGGGTATGGCAGAAGAATCACAAAAGTAAAATAAATGCGGTAGAGATGAGAGCGTTGAGAAGCATGAGTGGATTAAAGAGTGAATGCGAAAGTTAGAAGGGTAAGACCAAGACGAACGTTCCTGGACCAAATTCAGTACATTTTAAATAAGGGCCAGGTCAAGAGTATTATAAACCGACGAACTTGTATGAAAGGTTTAATGATAATGAAAGAAGCGAAGGAGATATGCAAGGATCGTGGCAAGTGGAAGGATGTTGTCTCTGCCTACCCCTATGGGAATAAGGCGTGATGCTATGTATGTACTCATACTATATATCGCTATCTTTATATTCCTCGATAAAACTAAGAAAGTTGAAAATAATTTGCGTTAACAACTAAATGTAAATAAATAAGATAAACCAAAAGATAAATAGCCATAGCATCGATAAATTCAACATGGAAATTTTGTATATAGTGATTCCGCAATGTGTTAATTTTCAGATATTAAGCTAAAATACAGTTGCTGCATTTCGATCTTAGCCGGCAAAACCAACTCACTTATGAGGAGTTAAATTAGGATCAAAGTAAACTGAAAATAGATTTAAATTATTTACCGTAAAAATATTTTAAAGATTCGACATATCAAACATTTCTCAGGTGTAGGTCGTTAAAATTCAATGAAGCACTCACCAGGCGGCACATAAGGTTGAGTAGCGGGAGGTGGAGAGGCCTGCAGCCGTTGATAATTGTTTACTGGCGTGGGGGTTGGACTATAATTGGCCACACTTGTTGGGGTAATCGGCGTTGACTGATTGTTAACTTGCTCTTTGAACTCGGGTTCGAATTCCTGCGCGTATTGATTGCTTATAATTAAAGGCTTGGTTGTTATACCGCGACCAGTTGGCACCTGAGAACATATATAAAATAAACACAAAAAAAATTAAACAAAATGTCACAGAACATTGCCTATCACAAGTCGCACTGTAAGAGTCGCACGTAATCTGCATATCCCGGGAGTAATTTTGGGGTATGTAAAGCTCGCAACTCGCAGTGGAGTAGCGTGGTGGGTCTATGGTCTAAAACCCACTCTCCTATGAGTTAGAAATCTTGTGCCCAGCAGTAGCACGTTAATACGCTGCTACATATCTAACATTTTATATAGTAATATTTATTGTACGTCATAGTTTTGAATTTGCCTCTAAATAATTTGAAGAAAAATGTCAAAAAAATCTTTTTATGAAAGGCGAAAACTATGATATAAAAAATTATTTAAGCGTTAAAAAGTTTTAAATTGATTCCAGTTGCCCACAGAAGCAAAATATTACACATTGTAACCAACAATATATATGTTTCAAAAAGTAACTTTGATGTTCTTGCCCGTTTCTTCTCAGTGGAACCAAATCGCTGGTAGATTTGTTGCCAACGGACAGACTGTTGACGAATCAAATATAATCAGCCACTCCCGTTCAAATACATTTACAATTTTGAACATGTAATAGATATTAAATCTTCAATTAGTAATCGTATTTGCTAAAAATTGCACATCGCCTTCTATCAAAAAGCTCTCGAAGAATTTCTTTTTCTATGTATAGAGTTTAGGAAGTTCGTGCTACATGGCGTTAGAAATTGTAATTATGGTATTAACTTATTTTTATGCTATGTTAACAATACCCACTATTATTTACTGATACTCTTTATTAAACACTTGTTGAAATTGTAAATAGAGCAAGACTTATTAAATTGTGTGAGACAAACTTAAGGATATTGAAAGACATTAAACAGACAGAGCTAGGCGGTATTATAAACTACTTGTATACAGTACATATGCAAATAAACTATGCATAAACCATATATATATACATATTATAAACTGAGACTTTCGTGGTTTATCGACATATATGAAGAATATATTAATTACGGGTACATACCACGATTATATGTCTTTTTTATCATAGCATACACAATCATACAAAGTCGTAAGTATCTACAAGTCGCATAAAAATATGTTAGGAATTTAATCACCTGTCCATTCTCTAGGGTAGATACCGTATCTGTAGTACTTGATATCGAGTGATGGCTCGCTCCACTCGCTGCACGGCTATGGGTTCTATAAATAAGTATCTTATCATAATATACTGGCATTTTATATTTCAAAATGCTCGGTGACATTTAAGTGATCTACATTCTATTCTTGTTAAACTTCTACATAATTTATATAACCTTTAAAAACCACAGTGAAAGTATACCAGCAATACACTACAACACAATATTTTTTCACAGATGGACCTGTACTACCATTAAACACAAATTCTCTTTGTCAGGTTGTTCATAAATATGTGATTGAATCTGGAAAGTTTTTATTTTGTTGCTGACAGGTTAGCGCTTGATTGATGGAAGTGATGATAAAATCTAAGATGAAAGCACGCTAATCTGAAAAGAGGCAATTTACCTCTTATGGTTTCTACCCAGTATCGTACCGGAACATAAATCGCTTATATACGCTTTGTTTTGGTGGTAACTAGCCACCAGTCCAAACTCAATTAGAAAGTGCAATTTTCTAAATTCGCCCTACCGGATATCGAACCCGGGGCCTTGGTTCGGAAAGCGAGTATACGCACCATTGCGCTAGAGTGGCCATCAAAGCAAGCCAGCAGTCTGCATAATTATTTACGTAATATTAAAACAAAACCTGTGATACTACCTTATTCTCTTTATGGTTTCTTTATACGTACTACAACGCAATTTTTTGCACCGCGGCAAGTATTTCCTGATAAAAGCCCCCGATTAATTGCGGCTTTAAAAAATGCAATCAAACCAGCAACCTTTGCTAAAGTCACATACTCGCACCATTAATTGGAATTTTGTTTATACGGAAAATCACAAATTTACATTATCATTACAAGGAGAACCCGTGTAATATATAAATCGTAATTATATAAATTTTAGCTAACAAACGATTGTTTTTTTACGATATTGTTACTGTTGGAACCATGGCCAATTTGTACGACCATTGATTTGCAAATTGTACGCAAACTTATTTGGAAACTCACGGAACAGAATTTATTAATAACACAATCGCAGAACTACCGTATATGACACACTTCGATGGATTTGTTAATAAGAAATTGTTTGCTTCTAATAGTTTGTAATTTAACTCTAGACATAATCAATAGAAAGGGTGATAAAGGTATTTTCAAAAGGTACATATGCTAACATAAGAACATTAAACGTTAGTTTGCTAATAAGGTTTACAATACCTTTTCCTTAAATCTCTGCGTAATAAATAGGCTGCAAAAGTTGGGGAAACTAACGAACAATGTAAACACATGAAATATTTTGATAGCTGTTATTAACCTAAACCATTCACTCTCCATTTCACAATTTTTAAAGAACTCCGCTAAATTCTTTGAAATAATGAACATATTATCTAACATTACTAATTTATACCTTGTTGATGTCGGTGAATCTCTGGTCACGACCAAAGTAAGTGTTGCCCCACTAGCCTTAAGTACTTCAACTGCATAGTAATGGTCCACGTCGACCACCGATGTACCATTGACCGACAGTACTTTGTCACCCACCTAAAACCCATGTCAATATTTTTTAAACTGCAGATTCAGTACAAAATAAATAAATGGTTCAATATATTGTGTACTAGCCTACGTTATATATCAAAGGTTTTAATTTTTAAAGCAACGAAATATCCATGTAATATTGGTCAGACAAATCGCTAAAATGACGTAATACTAGTTAAGAGTTCATCAACAATACTGGATCACTTTACACTGAGTTACAAAATTACAAAAAAGATACAATGGACTAACTGATTAGTTCGGGAGTTGGTAATTGGAATGATAACGGTACATTTATCTTCAAAATATTAGATGGAAAACGTCTTATGAAAAATGGAATTCGTTTACCATTAACACTAACAACAAAACAATGCCTTATTAGTAAGGGTAATATCGCGGTGATTTTTTCTAAGAATAGACCAATTCGTCTATCTTACAGCGACTATAATCACTTAAGTAGTTATTCGTCCATACACACGGTTTCAGACGAAATTAGTCCTATTGTTGACTACAAGGTTAATATAAAAGGACTATTGTAGTTCATATTATAGTGAAAACTCACTTACCCTAAGCCCAGCCAGATATGCCGGTCCACTGGGCGTGACCCGGGAAATGAAGATACCATCGTCATCACCAATATATGGTGTGGAGCCACGACCGCCCGCTATGCTAAGGCCAAGCCCACCTGCTGCGCGTGCAATCCTCACTTCTATGCATCGTTGATCGTTTACTATTCGAACGTCACTGTCCGCCCTCTCCGAGACTGATTCGCCTGCGAATAAAGTTTTTTGTTAAATATCCAATGAAAGAATTTTGTACGCAGCCTCCTTATAGACTAATAGATTTTCCTCGAGATATAACCACGAGTAGTTATACGTAAAATCCCGTTCTTATTGAGCTGACAAAACCGTGAAGAGTCACTTTGGTATATGTGAAACCAATTACGCGAAATTTTCGTGATGTGTGATTATTAGGACTTTAGTTTGTATATTTTATTAGAGGCAATGAAAAATCATCATATGGCCGGTATACGAAATAAATGCCGATTTGATTACATGTTAAATTTTTTTCCTGACTTTGACAATACATATTTAATTCAATTACAATTTTTTGCTCTTTGAATGGAAGAAAGTCTTATATCGTGTGTAGCATTTTCATGTAAAAAGCTCCGTTTGAAGTGGCAAGAAATGCTCAGCTTTTTCTATGAATACCATTGGTTATACACAAGTTGATCTTTTCAATATTGCCAAAGCAAAAGCATTTGAACAATAAGAAGAAATATTACTATTTAATCGATTATAGCAAAAAAATAGTAAACAGAATGTAAAATTGTTTCGGATATTGAAATTATTGAGAGTATCAAATTTCAATATCTTATAATATCAACTGTAACGAAAACGTAGATTGCTGAAGCTGTGACCATTCAAAATTGCTTATCCAAAGTGAAAGTTAATGTATTATTGAAATATAAACCCAAAAGACGAAATGGACATCCCTGTATTATAAAAAATAAGACCGTAAATTGTCAATGAAAAAAATGTACCAGATACGCATTTTTTTGCTATTAAAGTAGAAAAAAAAAACAAGTCAATGCTATTCATCTTTCGCCATTGACACCTGAGACGTAGTCAAAACATGCGAGTAGAATACATGAGCGTTATATGAGATAATCGCAATACATGTTTTACATAATAAATCAGTATCACATACGGTAAAATTGTCATTGTAACTGTTATTTTTAAGAATGGTTTTTTACATGAGCACTCAATCGCTTCGCCACGGTGTATCGCAGATTTTTATAAAAGATGAACATTTGTCTTATAATAGAATTTTTTTTCGGCAGGTGGCTTAAATAACCTAAATCACTTTTCATCAGCGTAAATCTTTTCATGAGTATTCTTAAATATCAAATATTATTCATTTATATATGCAGGTTCATACAGACAGTTTAAACAGTATCAAAACCATGTTTTAGCAGATTTGTAAATTCGTTTCTGTAATTATCTATAGCTCTTTACTGAGGAGAAAGCAGTTATTATAGAAATAACTACATGCAGCTCATCAATATCTATAATTACCACAGACATTTGTGCTGTTAATGTTAAATAACTCGGGAAAATTAGTTTTCTAACGATATAATGATTGACTTGACCGCATAATCTATAAGAAAATCCTTTAGCGTAGTATCTTCTGCTTCGCACCACTATAATTAATATATGTGAAATGATCTACGTTGCCTTACAACCGACTTTGTTTTATTACTATATTATGAACTAGATATAGATAAATAAGATGTTTTAATATTTAGTAATGATGATCCCTCATAGATTGGAAAACCACTATTTAATGTTGATGAAGTCGCAGCTAAGTGTTAATTAACATATAAGCTAGTCAGTCAATGCATAATACTTACATGTAAGTTATAAAGAAATATTGTATGAGTTATCTCTTTTGGGTTACCAAATATAATTAGAAGATTTAGAAGAAACTCTTATTTATTCTTTATGTGCGCTAGACACAATATGAATTGATTCATAACCGAAAATGATTTTTGGGATAATTTGGAATGACACTTGCTTATATAAACTTAAGTAATAGAATGTTGATAATTGATAAGTTTTTCTTTTATAATTATTTAAATAATCAACTTAAAGTATTTCTAATTTCAAAACAAACATTGCCACTTCAGATATACCGCTATAATCTAAAAAGAAGGTTAAACCCCTAGTTAATTGGCTGTAGGCGTAGTAAAGAGTCCGCCACGGGAATAATTGACATTCCCTTGACAATAATGAACAATGCATTCCTATACGTCCTATATAGAGCATATTTGCAAGGTCGATTGTACCGTTTGAGAATCACGAGCTGAAAACAGTCACGATTAGTATACTATTTGAATATATATAAAAATTAAAATTGTGTTATATTTGTTACACAATTTAAACTTTGTACAATTGAACGGAACGTTCATTGCGTCCTTTGATCAAGTTTAAAGGTAGAAAAGTAAGACATTCATATTTGCATAATAACTAACAGGTAAATCGCTAGCCGATCTTAAATGCCACGGCAGGTATTTATAACGTACCTTCAAATAACAATCGTGATTTCTCCTTTTCTAAATCTCAACGCGGACGGTGGTGAATTGAATAATAAACGAGCGTTTTGCCTTTCTTGGAGTTCGCACGACAATCGGTACAACAAGATAAATGAACGGAACATAGTGAAATCATGATCCAGAATCTTCGTTGGCCGCCGCATCCGCGTCCTGAGTGTACCACAATAGGCAATCAGACCCAATACTTTCACCCTTCCCAAAGAGTAAATGAAATTATATCTCGTCTATTGTATCCTAGAAAATAGGCAGTCGTGATATTTAACAGTGGGATCGTGACCATCATTTATCAGCTGGAAGTATTATTTCATTGGGAAATAATACTCTTTCCAAGGAATGATGGTAATTTAAGTAGAATCGTAACATAATGACCAGGTGAAAGTTGATAGACTTATTCCATTTATTGTTCACGTAACAATGACAGATTGCAAATCGTTTTATCGGAAGATAATATTATTAAAATTGATGTATAGTCATGGTGCTTGGAAGAAATAAATGGAAAAGCAAGTTAGGTGTTCTGCGAGTAGTAATTTTCCTGTCATAAATCATGCATACATCGTTTCTGTATTTTTTTTATTATGAAAATAATCCCTTTTTATATAGATAAATAATGTCAGGTCAACGATTTATTACATACGCCACAGATTTTTGCAATACTAGTGCTAGAGAATACTCATATAATCCACATGACTGAAAGTCTAAACTACTACTTACATCAGTTTTATATTAACTAAGTGTTAGTAAAACAACATTGACACATTTAACCAGCAAGCTGAATTTTATATGTATCAATTTAATTACTATATATTCTTCCTCTTCTTTCGTTAAATGGCTTTCAGGTGTGCCAATTAGGACCATATTGTCTCGCCAATGTCAAGTAACTTGGAGAAGACACGTAGGAAATTGTTTGGTTTAGAAAAACATTCAAAGATTAGACTAAATATTTAGTAATTTTTAAAATTGACATTATAAAATATTGTTTTTTTTCTTTTTAAGACAAATGTAAAAAAGAAAATGCAGTACCAACTATGACGGAATGGTTTTTTATTGTAGTCTTAAGAGATCACAATATTGCTACGGAAATTTATTTAGAAACTTATTTGGGTAATTTAGCTTACAAAAATTATTATGATTAAAAACAAACACACACACACGTATTTAAAACCCTTATGTAATTATTTAAGAAATGTTTTCAAATAGCTAACTAATTATTTTGCTTAGATAGATAAGATGATAGTAATAAAAAAGTAAATCAAAGCACCGCTTCATAACGATTCAAACAAAAAAAAATCGACGAATAGATTGTTTTATCTTAACCCGCGATGCACAACTTTAATAGAAGCTATCACAAAATTTGGATTAAATTTATGATAAGGAAGGTAATTATATCTGTAGATTTCTATTAGCATTAATTTATTTTATAATTTGTTACACAACTTGCCAGGTTGCTAATGAAAAGTCGGTTCACCTACCTATGTCTGCCTTGGAAATTGATTTTACTCTTAAACCCAAAAGGTCGTATTAATCTGCCGACCTGTCATCCCATGTCCCTCTATATTTTCATGCAGAGTTACTATAGTCGACAATATAGTTATGGTAGGGAACAGAGAGTACTCTATTTGCAGGGCAGGTGATTAATCAGTCTGATAATAATTTAGTTCAAATTAATTATTCTACCATAGTATATTTATGCTGAATTCGATTAAATAAATAATTAAATATACCCTCCTCCAGTTAATGGATGTTCAAACGTAATTGTAAAATGAATTACGTATACATTTGTATAAAGATGTAAAATTTCAACAAATGTAACATGTCAATAAGAACTATTTAACACATACGTAAATCAAGGTTTGTTTACGTACTCGAACACCATATACGACTACGATTCACAAACGCTAAGAACTGTGCATTTTAATGGGCTATTTTTATTAGTAACGTATTATGCTGTTAGCCCTATTGGTTTTTACAAAATCACCATAAATAAGTGTACATTAGTACTGTTTATAACAGTACAAAGTATAAATAAACAATTCATAAGGTCCCGCCTCAAAGATGACCGCATCGCGAACAAGTAAGTACCACAGTTTCACCTTCGACAAAAACAACACGGTCTATTCTCGACGTCCATAAAGCGTATTACGTATAGCCTATTGAACAAAAGCGGTAGACCATATTAATGTAATTGAGTGCCACATCTATAACCACAATATTAACTTAATTTTGTTGGGCGTTGGCAACTTCAGATTAAAATTTATTGCGGATTATCTTCAGCACGTAACGAACGCGATTTGCCAGTACGGCCAGTACGGTAATTTAATTTAATAAACAAATCTATAACGTGAAGTAAAAACTTCGTGTCCCTTTTTATTAATATTGAGCGCCTGTAAGAATGTCAGAATTGATTTAGCAAATTGATATATTGACCAAGTCAGTGTATCTAGGTTTGCATAAGCGCTTGGTCAATTACAACAATTACTTTATTATAGTAAGGTGGTATAAAAGTTCCATTTACAATTTAGTAATAAATTTTAATAGTTTATAATTTTAATATTAATTGCTTTGAAAGAAGCAAAAAATACCGAAAAAACTGCACCGCCAACCTGTCATTTAAGTACAGATTTCCGATGCCGTGTAAACTAATTAAGGTTATTGTGTTGTATCTTCATTTCCTTCCGTCGGATATGACCGTTCTCAAGATCAAACTATTGAAAGATGATAGCACTTAAACACAACTTAAAGCACTTAAAATATATGTATATATATATATATATATATATATATATATATATATATATATAANTTGAAAATTTTTATGTTAGCCAACCGTGCGCCTCGCCCGATTACACATTAAGTAACGATTTGTGCATTTACTACTTACGCTTACTCCCCAAGTCCACAAAGTTTTATTTCAAAATCTTTGTTTTTTTTTTAAGGAAAAATATCACTTAATCGTCTTCACGGTTTATCCAGATTTCGGCTTAGTGTACTTGCCTTAAGAAATAAAATCTTACTTAATACGCGTTATTGTAGAATATTTGAAGTTAAATATTTATTTCTCTTTTATATAAAGTTTTCTATACTACAAAAACACATCAAGAAGTCAATTTATGCTGACACTCATATGAATATATATTCGAAAACGAAATTTATTCTTCTTAGTTATTAAACACTAACAAGAACTCTAGTCAAAAGTTCTCGATTGATTTATTAAAAAAAAATCCAGTTAAAACCATAATTTCAAGTATTCTTTCTTTATTTTGAACATATTATAGACTCGTTTACGTGGTCAAAATAAATTTAACTGATAACATTTACATAAATTACATTTTTAAATTACTACTCATTTTGTGTCATGTTATTATTCTAAATATCTTAAATATAGCGAATAAAATGTTAAAAGTAGCGACATGACATGTATATTTTATAAAATAAATTATTTTATTGCAAAACAACAATGTATAAACGAATGAGCTATAACGAATATAAATGGAGAATCTTGCTCATTATAAGCCATGCGAAAAGTGAAGATAAGTGTTATGTGAAAGACTGTGAACTTACTTTTTATACAAAGTTATACAATGAGCTACAACAGTTGATTGAGAAAAAAATAAAATTAAAGATTCACAAAGGAACGTTAAGGAAGATGACGGGAAATCTTTTACAAATTGTGACTATGAAGGTTGAAGCATTGACGAATTTATAAGAATAATGAAATTGCAATAAGAATATTTAAGTCTTTATGGAAAGCAAACAAGGTGATAAAAAAGCCTAAAGCACGTTTACGGACAAGAAATATTTCTTTCAATTTATATTTACTATCATAAAAGATCTTATGGAAATTAAAAGCTTTTCTTATCCTTAAACAAGAAAATTGATTACTTACGTTTCTTCCTCCTTATTACGCCCATGACTACACGTCAAAGCGGGTTTTATACCCTGAGAAGGACAGATGTTTGCGTATAACAGAACTAGCACGAACCCGCAATAAACAAAGGCTAATATCGCATGTCAATCAAGATGCAGCGGCCTGTAATTCCTAACGCATTCCGTATCGGTCATTGTAACAAAAAATTAAAATATGTTGCAATAATTATATCAGAAAAAAAGTAAATACTAGTAAACAAAGCGTTAAAATAAACAACACAGGCGGTGCTTGTAAGGACGCGTGCGTGCGCGCAGCCCCGGGCGCATGCGTTGACGGAATGCGCGCTGCAGTCCAAGATCTAGAGGCTGTGGCGCCAGCGCTGGCGCTAGGGTTACCAGATAATCAAGACGCTTAAACAACTTTTCAAAGCTATCGTATAATACGAATCACGACAAACGATACCAGTTCACTACTAATGATTTTAAAATGTAAAATATAAAGCTAGAAATTTAGACAACAAATGAACTGTTTATACCTATCAGAAATCTAGTGAGTCATGTTTATTTAAAATAAATGTTATAAGCTTTCTAGACAAATATAAAATTAGTTTATGAAACAACATTAATTCTTCATTCAAAGAATTCTGACTTTGGGCGACATATAAATCTTTATAATTTAAATAACCGTTATACATATAATTTGAACTTAAGCTTGAAGAACAATAGGTCAGTGAAACCCAAATCAAAAAAAATGTATAAATTTACTGGCACGTTATTATTTTATCATATATTATATTTCCCTGATATAATATCATTAAAAATCAAGAAATATGGTCACGTACGTACTGATTAATGGAAACTATAAAATTTTTAATCGTTCTATGTGATTTATTCAGTCAAAACTAAATATTATATATATAAAAAAATTGTAATTTATTCCTAAAACAAATAATAATTGAGTTTTTCTACGGAGTATTAATATAATGTATTCGGGTTTAGCGTCTCCAGATTGCATCGGCGACCTCTCCGTTATATTAAAAATAGAAAGTAACAACCTGGCGCAAACCTGCTCCTTTTTATTTTTACCCTCGTATTATCAACTCATTATCTACAACTGAATTAATCATACATACAATACTTTCATCTTCCGAGCGGATTACGTTTGATCGCCTTGAAATTAAAATTTCAATATCAACAATGTTATTATTCGATAGCAATTTACGATAGTAAATTGTATTAGGCTATTTCCAATTAGATTCGTTCAATTATTTCAGAACGGGGCAGGTGTATCATCTGGGCTACTGGTGTTAATACTATTACAATCTTCGGTACCGGTTTCATGTCGGACGACATTGACATGAGATATGACTACAGGAAGTCTAATCTCCGAAATAATCATATAATAGACATAAGAATTAGTGACCGGATACACATATCTACTATGAAATTTAGTATGTTAAATTCTCATAACAAATTTAAAAAGGAAAGTGGTGATTGTTCAGTGAAAAAAGGACTAATAGAAAACTACAATTTATAAGCCGTAGTACGGTTCCTAACAATGATTCATAGAGAATAAATTCAATAACGAAATCTATATTTATTATCCATTAAAAAGTAAACCATAATTGTCTAGAAACAAATATAATTTATAACTTAGAATTTCTACGAGAAAAATTGCATATTAACGTTTTTGAACATTAAAAGAACGACATGTAACAAATTAAAAAAAAGTCTACTATGTAATACTATATTGCAAAAAAAATTATAATAATAATAATTCTAATGATATATAGTGTGATAAAAAAGTTAGGTGAAATATGTTATTATCCACGAACTAATAGCGTCTTTAGATTTCCTCTGTTCATTCAATCATGCTGATTAAGCTAATGTCAGAGATTACGTTCAGACGCCGACTAACAAGTGGTTGCAAGTAATTTTCTGCAGGCAGTAGAAATTAGAAACTGTAATCCGGGCCTACCGGGATATTGCTTTCAGTTAACAGCTCTTTATTAATACGAGACAGGAGCTTTAAAGCTTTCCATTTGCAATCTTATGCCACTTTCGATCGAGTGCTAAAATTAATCTTTCCTAATATTTTACCATCGAAAAGGTAGGGTTGAATTTCTCAAATTATGAAATAGAAATCAGCCTTGTTTTATTATTAAAATTTAATTTTTTTGCACGGCTTAAACAATGCATAATTATTATATCACATGAATTGATTACTAATTGTCTTACTAAATAAGTGTTTGTTTTTAATGTTAAAACAATAACCATTTACTGAATGACGGTTTGACCTTTCGTTATTAAAAAGATTATTATATAAAATCCACATAGATATAAATATATGTACTAATATAATACATAAATAGACATACACATTATATAAGAAATACTAATAAACTTACATAGATAGATACAATTTATACAAAATTAAGATAATATTCTTTCAAATGGTGCTTGAAAATATGTATAAACTCAGATTGCCTAATATTCTTAGTAGAGTAATGAAACCTTAAATATTTTTTAAAATCATAACAAAAACCGACCTTTAATAATTCAATTCACACATTCTCCTATAAATAAAGACCCACTTATCTCACAAGAGATTTGATATATTATCTACCACTAACCGACTTGAAGTCTGTAGATAAATTCTTGGCCGTGAAGAAAGCTGTTAAATTATTTTTATGTATTTATTTTGTTGAATGAACTGAGAAAGCTAAAATGTTACAATTTTATTTAATATACTAATTATATTAGACATCACACGTATACTTCATATCACACCCCGTTATTTACTAGACAAGTTGGAACGTAATTTTATGTTCGATATTAAAGCTTTGCAAAAAAATTGTAATATGTTAAACAGGTAGGTTAACCTCTTTATATCTTGTATTTTAAATTGGCCGATCAAAGCTTATAACGTATAAATATTTCCAATTTATAATATGCAAAGATGTCAATTAGATACGACACGCGACTATTATAACAAATTCCGAAAGCCTGTTTCTTTCATTATATTAATGACGGTATTCTTTAGGGGTTATTCTTATGTAAATCCAAATAGCTTAACTAATCTAGACCTGCGATTTCATAAGTATGAATTTCTCTAATACAAGAGTGTAATAGGAAAAACACTCTGTTTATTAAACTTTAAATTATATCATTTTTGTTAGTTCATTTTTTATTTGATAACAATTAAATAAATTCGATAAAAAATTGATACGATAAGCAGAGGAAGATCTTGTTTTTAGAAATATACTCTGTTAACATCATCAGGTGTTTTTATGACATATATATTGACGTTTGATTATATTTTAATTCGCGGTAACACATCAAAAAGCTAGAAATCTGACTTATTTAAAATTTACGAACAACTACCGACGTATCATATCCAGAAATAGTTTTATAGTGTACTGAACTTTTCTTTCACGGTTCAGTACTATCAATCAGATTGTAAGTGACATAAGTTATATTTCAAAGTGATAAAATCAAAGCGCCTTTTGCACACTTAGCTTTACTTAGTAAAGGTAAGTGTGCAAAAGCCAGTTTATTTGTCAGTTCACATAACGGTCCCCATGAGGTATCTCTTAAAGAATTTTGTTGAAACGAGGATATCTGTGTTGTAGGTGGACGTGACGCAAAAACAGTAAAGTAAGCTTTTTTAGTACCTCTTAAAGACTGCTTTAAACATAAACAATTTTTTACCATGGAATTAGACACGGGCGATGTTTTGAAAGTAAGAAATTTGTTCTAAGCCTCGTTAACACAAGCACTACTAAAAAGAAGATTTACATAAACCCCACGGAAATATTTGCTTTAATTAAAATCAGATAATATGATTTTAATTAAGGCAAATATTTCCGTGTGGTATAACAAAAATTATACAAGCCTTCAAAATATCCTTAAGGTATAACCTGTAATATGTATGTATATTTACTTGTAATATGTTAAAAAGACTATATCAAATCGAAAGTACTTTAGCTCTTTTTTTGTTTTTCAATACAAAACTTACAAATTTATTTATCAAACTGCTTGAAGTTACACACTGGGTTTATGTACGCTAATTATTATGTCATACTTAATGTTTAAAAATACAAAAGATTTACGTTTAATTAAGTTATTTCCTGATGTCTAGAATTTCACTTCTGTACAATGACCTTAGGTAACACGGCCTTCTATACAAGTGTCATATTCAAGGAATATCTAATAGTGGATGCGCGTGAATAACTCATTTCACAGGTTCACTTTCGAGATCTTCAGCGCGGCATCTAACCGCAGTACCCATCGCTTGTCCGTCAGTTGATTAACTATGCAATATTAATGCGGTTGCTGCGAATCAACATCATTGTAAAATGGGAGAAACTAGTGCTAGGGCGCAGGGGTACCACGAGATTGATTTAGATAAATAGAATAAATTAGAAGAGAAAGGTGTACTATGCAGACACAAAAGACAAGGTGAATGCGTCTATTTAGATTATTTCCTACAGATAAAATGCCGATGTGCAAAAGATAAACATTCCAGATAAATAAACAAGACATTTGAGATATATCACATGAGATTCAGTACATGCGGAAATAGCGATATAATGTGAATAATAATAAGGGTTCTGATAGAGAAATTATGGATAAGAAATTATAACAATAAACACCCTACAAAAGTAATTACAGTACAGCTTAATACGCATTTATTTAAACCAGCATAAATATATCTTCCAAATTACGCTCTGCGACATTAATTTATCGTTTCGAAAGTAATACCTAGTAATTTGTGTTCATGTCACATGATTGACAGGGCTCTAATGTGAGCAATAGAAACATTTTTGTTTGATGCTTAATCGGTCGTGACTGGCAATAACCTGCTATTATATTCCCATAGAAGTGTACTGATTCTTTAAACGGTTTGTTTCAGCTTTGTTTAGAGAAATGTGAATGCTACATTAGTCTCACGAACCGTTTCTTACGTGTGATGACCTTTTCAATGCTTATACCCTAAGGCAAATATGAACCAGGCTTGAAATTAAAATGGAATAGACCATAAAAAGCGTTATTTTGCACGAAGTTGATCGTGTTCGTCTGCTTTTCTATCAGACATCTTTGCACGAACTTTATGGAAAGCGCCTTATTTCTAAAGCTCATCGGTTATATTTATTATTATCCAGGCGAACTGGACAGCTTCTACGGATACAGCGACCGTACTTTCTATCTGATAAAGGTACCTAACGATATAACATTCTAGAACGCAAAAGGTTATTTTGAATCTTTTCCGTTACGTAAGCACAATGATTGTATCTTAGATCATGTTTATTATTATGCACAAAAATTGGCAATTTAAATATTATAGATTATAACATGTATTGCGCAAGCAACAATTTCATTTCTTTAATGATATAAATGATTAAAGAAAAGAATAGCTCGACTTTTGTAGATATAAAAAGAAACACGTTCTATCAAAATATAGTAAAACTACATTTTAATAAAATGACTCACAATGATTTTTGGATATTGCAAAAAAATAACACATTAGGCATCACGAATTGTAAATATTTTTGTCGTTGACCCGCTTAGACCTGTTTTCAGACGCAGATACTTATATGGGAATAAAATTAATACAGATAGTATAAAATAACACTCCACTCAATTACAGGATAGAAATGAAGTTATTGATAACGACTGGAGCTATCTTGCAAGCTTTATTATTTGTTTATAATAGCTGTAACTTGATTTTCGTTTCTAATTTCATATATTAAAAATCAACCTACTGTTTGCGTTATGATAACATTCATTTTATTTTACCTCATTCTTATCGAGTAACAAAGAGTACTATTGACAATTAAAAAACAAATCGAAAAATGACGATGAATTTACACATTTTTATGCAGCAAAAATGAGCAATTTTGTACAAAGGTAACAAATGAATGATGTGGAAATGATGTTTGAAGCATAACTAACTAGGGAAGGAAATTACCAGAAAAATAAATGAATGTTGAACTTGACCTCAGGAAGACGTGCACAGAACAGGCCTTACTTGCTTTGAAGGTGAATTCCATAATGGAGCACATAATACCGCGGACTACAGACTTCGTAACAGCCATTGTTGCGCAAAATTTAAATATCGTTTCTGTATCCACGACGAAGAGAAATTTCCTACGTGGCTATTTAATGGGGAGGCTTATCGAGAACTGTGAACACGTAGAGTTCGCACCTGACGCCCGTGCAGTTCATTCGAACGCACCAATAACCCAGGGATAATGTTGCTATTGTCGTCGTCCCTCGGGAGGGTTCGCACGTATCTTGTCCTAAATATCCATATAAGCATAAGAATGATAAATAGCACTACGAGAAGAATTAAATGTTTTAACTACAATATATTAAAGGAACAAATAAAAGCGTATTCAAAAATTTATGATCGTGTAATAATATTGTTATAACAATATTAGACCCTGTTCTTTTTGAGAATATTTTATTCAAATCAAATAAAGAACAAGCTTTCGTTAACACGAAAATGGAAAAGATGTAATTTTTTAAATTTTGCAGAAATTTTAATACAATATATGACGAAACATCCAAATAGCTTTACTTTTTAAATACGGGAAATGAACAATGGTTGATTTAGTGCGCTATGTTTTCATACTATATATTTTTAATCAGTGAAAATTATATTTGTAACCTTTTGGAGAATGATATTTGGAAATCAGCACGTTCTACTATTATAGTTAACGAAAGCAAAGCTATACTTCATCAGATGCAAAGTTGTTTATCTATTAAGTCGGTATCGTCATAATAAAACGTTGTTGAAAAATTGCATACTTTTATGAATAGATGCATCGCAAGCCGAACGCTTAGGCCGATCGCGCCTCTCTATCGCCGCGGTCTAACGTACATGCTCGGCTCAGACGGGATGTAACAATTAGTCATGCCGGCGTTCATCGATTAATAAGAAATTATCGCGTCAAAAGCTCTGTCGAACTAAAAATCTCAAAAAAAGTTCTAAAAGTCTGAAATTTAGTTAATAATTTCAAAGTAGTTTGCAAGTTTTAAAAAAATCAGGCAACTTATTGAATATACTAAACATAATGCGCATTGATACAAATTAATTTATGAGATAAAACTTACAACAGCAACTGAAAGTAGAAATTTCTAGGATATAACTAATATACAGCAGGTCGATGTCGATAGTTTCTATTCAAAACAGCTTTCTCAGTTGAATTTCTCTTTAAATGCCAGATAATGTTCACAATGCATCCCTACTAGCACACAGCAATTTCACGTTATATTAAAATATCACGATAATTAGTATTCTTAAAATTTACTATGTAATAATGCATTAAAAATCGTTTTAGAAAATAGTTCGTTATAAAAAATCTCATTCGTAATAGTTTAGCTATCTTAATTGAGAAGTTATTTTGATAAACTAACTATATAGTCATTTTGATAATTATTCAATGTCGAATAATGTGATAATACTGAAAAAATAAATGCAAATATCTGTCATATATTCTAATGTTTAGCTTCAAAATATGAATATTGCGGCATGGATGTGATAATGTTCTTATGTGAGTGAGTGGAGCTATTAGCAATTTCAGCCACACCCATACAGGACAAATTATTTTTTATTTGTAGCGTTTATTTGAAAAAACTTTCGGAAATATTACAGGACAACTATTTAATTTAAACGCTTAAAACTAAAATAACGTACCATAATCGTGTATGACAGGGTCTTTCTCCGATATCCGTACACGTTTCGGAAGACTTCCCGTTAAAGAATAATTAAGATAAGGATTCTGAATATTCCCTTCTCGATTAAATTGCGTCTTGCGTGGTAGTGTACCATATATTTGACTAGCTTGGTCAATGTAAACTAATTGATAGCCTGGTTGAAGCGGATACTGACTCGAAGCTTGTCTTAAGGGCTCTGCATATTGTATATAAGTATTAGGTGGAAGGTTTCTGTTCCGTATATCATAAATGTTATTTTGTGACTCATATGGGTTTATAGGGTCTGTATAATTTATTCCAAATTTATTACTTGGAGGTTGTTCATATTGATCTAAGGCTTGTAAACTTTGTGATGGATAAACAAATTGGTCGTGTGGCCTTCTATATTTGTTCAATATATCAAAAGGTTTGTTTTGCGGTGCAGAAAAACGATCGGTTGCCAAAATTTCATTCACTGGTAAGTTAGAGCTGCTGTTACTTAAATTACTACGGTTACTTCTTGTACTGCTTCGTAGACTATTTCGGCTGAGAGAACCATCACCGCGGACACTCAATTTTAACTCAAGTCTTTTGTCTTTCATATTTTTTCTTTCACTTATACACTGTGTTTAATTTAGGTACAATACTCACTATCCAAATTACATTACATGTATAAACTATAACCATTGGGATTAGAATTAGAAACGCAAACCGATTGTGCAACGCTTAATTTCAGATTACGATGCTTTATTACATACCCGGCAAAGAAAGTAAAGTATGATAAATTTACAATGATATACAAAAAAATGACTAATGGTTGTTGTTACATTAGTAAATGACCACAAGCTTGAGAACAAGCTCAACGTTGTCAGAGTTAATTGAGGTTAAAAGTTTGTCGGAACATCAACTTGCTCTCAAACAAAGGTTCTGTCAATTTGCCTGGCGGGTGGGATGTCTACACAAATAAGAACAATATTGTAACACATGACAGGTGAAAATTTGGCTATGCTAATTTCTATATCAAGTTTATAGAAGCTCTTCTTTACAGTAAAGTTATATTATGATACACAAATTGGACGTATATTTCTAGGAAACACAAGAGTCAGATAATTCACTTTGTTATGTCACTCACAATTTCACATTTAATAATTTTAAAAACTATTACAAACATATTAAGTGATTGAACAAAATAAAATAATTGACGTATTATAGTGTATCACATGTCATTCAAATTCACTAGAAGATAAATTTCAAGTCTTGCTGCTGTCAAGCTACAAGATTGTATCGGAATTAATTCACAATTTCAAATGTTTAATACATATCGGTTGTACCTAAAAGACTCTGTATATAACATGATGCATAACAGTCATCTAAGCAAGAGATACTGAGTATTCAAAAGGGCCTCAGGCGCATCGTTATTATTGGCAGCGATAAGATAACACCAGTTCAATAGCATGTTTTGCAGGTTTAATACAAGTTAACGTCATGACATTACTACGTTCGCTAATTGATTCATTGAAAAATCCTTATAATAAAACTGTACATTTTTAAACACATATACTATCCATTGCAAATATCGAAAACTGCTACATTCGAGAACAATACCCAATAGTTACTTCTATTTCAAGTAAAGTTGGATACGTGACACTGGATTTTAATCAAACTTTATAAATTATTTAACTGAAACTTATCTAAGAATGGTTAATTGCTGGATCAGTTCTAAATAAAAAATAATAATCAAATATATTACGTTTTAAGCTATAAATTGAAAATGCAATATAAAAAAAAATTGCCAAGATTCATATAAGGCACGTAATTTTATATTATTCCGCAGTTTTACCGAAAGTAACGCGCAATAACAGCGTACTTTATAGAGAAAATTGAATTTAGACCAATGAAACTACATTACAATGTGGGAAAGTGATGTCAATTTTCGTACAATGTACAGCTACTATAGAATTAAACGTAAATATGGCAATAAATACAATCAAGCCGGTGTTATGTGGCTGCAGCACAGAGAAAGTTCGCGCTCGAATCAATTATAGGTTGTGTAAAGAATCAAATGAAAAGTGAAGTAAATCATGACTTTCATGTAGTAACACAATGAATAGCACAAGCGCGTCACATGATGTATTTACAGCCAACGACAATAACATAACAATAGCTATTCTTGACCTTCAAATCAGACTTTGAACAAACAAACTAATCAACATTACTTCGAAATGTTAGGTTTTAAAGAATTTTGAATCTTAATTTCGAATAAAACATCCGGTATAGCTAGTATCTTTGGTTATCGTGACTCACTATTTCATAATTTAATAAATACGCGATGTCGTAATCTATTTATACAATAACCGAAACAAATAACGATTTTAGCATAGCGTTCATTCACAATCACTTAGTTATCATAGTCACTTAAAATCGAGTATCTCGTATTGTTAACACAACAAACAAATAATTCACTAGCTAAGCTGCAGCGTAACAGGATCGTCCTCCTTCACATCACAATTGGAATAAAAATTTGTGAGTAATAATTTTCTAGTGCATAGTTTTACACGCGTCACGCTATGTAAGCGTATGAAAAATAAATATTTTCTGAACATATGCTTGAATTAGGCGCAAACGCGGCACAGGTGATCGAAACACTGGGCACACAGGTTGCAAAATGGCACGTCGAGTGCGCCAGATAAGCTGATAACACAATGATACTGAATATGAGCTTGAACCAAATGCCGTAGGAAGCAGCTCCGAATTTTTTTACAACTTTGCAGTAGGTGTAATGCTTTTGGTTTAAATGCACAATTATTTTAAATATCAAGGTTATTTACTCCCGCCAATAATTTATTTTTATAGATTAATCGGCAAACGAGCTTATAACACTTATAAATGTTTGCGGAATCAGTTGAACTGCAAATTGATTGCCGTTAAGAGGTCTACGTTAAGGTATCTAAATATGATCTTCTATGAATAAGTATTTCAAATGTTATCTAAACTAATATTACAAAGAGTAAAAGATTTGTGTTTTTGTGTAATAACGTTACAAACATACATATGTTTGCAACGTTATTACACAAAACCTACTGGACTGATTTCAAAATATTTTTCAGCATTAGAAAGCTGCATTTTTACAGGCTACATTACTTTCACAAAAAAAAAAATAGGGATCCCTAATAAAAATGCATTAATGTCACCCAAGGTATGAAAACATTTGTCACATTTGATGATATAACAAAAAAATGTTTTATAATATTATACGTTTTATTAATACCTACAAAAAAGTCCGCCATACCATATGTCCAACTACTGCACTATAACTACATTTTTACATTCTAAAGTTAATAAAGTGTCGACAATAATCAAACCATATTATTCATAGTATTAATCCTTATCAGATTAAATGTATATATTTTATTAAAGACCGTTTCAATACCTGTAAAATAGTTTTTAAATTATTAAAATCGGACATTTCATTAAAAAATATAACGAATTAAAAAATGTATTAGTTCGATATACATATATTTGTTGTAAAGTAAAATCTGTATTTTGATTAGGTTATGCATGCAAGTGTGTATCTAATAATCTGAAAGGAAGTAATTAAAAACTAAGCTGGCTGGCTATAGGGCTGCAGCTGAAAATCGGCACCGTGTGTCAGGTTTATGGCACACGGCAATACCGAGCTGTTCTGCCTTTTCGGGACTATGTGGAAGTTGCACAACATCTGCACTTACATATTTCATTAATGTATATATTTATACATTAATGAAATATATTTGCATAAGATATTAATATACTATAAGTTTATATATGTACCACAGATTATGCACCGAATAGAGATTTTTCTTTCTTTCTTCTAAGTGAAATAAAACTTCTATGATAACAAAAATAAATCTATAGTACGACTTAACTGATTTTCCACCGCCACGAGGTCGGTAACTACACGGGTGAAACCGCGGGCATTGCTAGTAAAATATACAACAGCCTCTTGAGCGATGGACTAAGTCGAAATAGAGTGACGGGTATAAAACGAAGCTCGTGATCATTACGGGTAAATGTGGTCACGATCGCGTGAAACAATGTCGCAAGCACTATCTAAGGCATATCGTGCACTATGTCACCACACTTCGCAATCCTTTCATACTTCAAAATAAAGGTCTACGGCTCTTGTGTAATCAGAAAACAACAATTTTCTTAATAGACATAGTTGAAAGCATTTCTTTCCGTTATAGTGGACTCGGTGGACCGTGAAACTGTATCCGCAAAAGCAATGCGCTGTCATTGTTAAGAACGCTCAATGGCATAGTTTAAAAAAAAAAAACTTACCATCAGGTATATCTTCCATAATTTCATCGTCTGTTTTCGGTTCGTGTTGTTCTCGTTTTTTGATCGCCTGCAATAAAATAAATTTTTAGAGGCATCGACATAATTAATTTCCAAAAAATATATAATAATTAAAACACAGCAACTACTAAATAAAGTATGATGTCATAAACTTGATTTATAAAGAAGAAAACAAGCCAAGGCAAGCCAAATAAAGTGCAGCCGAATCTAAATTGAAATCTTGCTTCGAATGTCTCTCTATCTTATAAACACATCTCACCCGGGCGAGCCATCCACCCGCGGCATTCAAGCACCTCATTTTACTAACTATCGATAAATACGAGCAAGGGAAACGTGTAAATTTTTGTTATATGTCATTGTTAATACACTGGGAGAAAGTTCACTTCATTTATCGATTAATAGTAATAAACGTAATATTGTTGGAAGACGTGCGGTGCGAAACAGTCATTTCTGCAAAACTCTCAAGAGGGTCTACTGCAAACGATGTGGTCGAGGGCCCCCGCGCATCAGCCCGGAACTGCCGCGGTATTCCAACAATTACCCACGGTCGAGTCGTGCTTGCAAACACAAAGCGATTACTCGACAAATTTATTGCTGAACACACTCGCTAAAATATAGTCCACAACTTTAAATAAACTTTCAAAAAATCAATTTAAACAACCGTCTATGGAGAGGATACCAAGTTTACTGTAAATATAACGTCTCGACGTAGTGCAAATATAAGATTTAAATAAAGATATTAATGTGGACTATGGTGGCATTTAGGTAATAGCAAGATCTCACGAGTCTATTGTCTCTTTCCCCCTGCGAACAAGAGATTTAACATAACTATAGGCATAGATACATTTAACTCTCTCGCGCGACATATGCACATAATAATTACTCAAACTAAAACACAGAACATCAAGATGAATGCATGATTGCGATCTCATCTTCACGAGCGTATCTTGACAATATAATTATTTTAGAGTTATAAGAACGGAACATAAAAAGTGGTCGTATTTTCCAAACGTAGAAATTCACGCTGTTTATAGCGTAGGATTTTTTCATTTAAGTAATTTTTATTCATTCACCAATCGATCGCTATGCACGGTTGAACGTTTAATATTGGAATGTAGCTCACTTTTCTATTAAAATAATGTTCATTTGTTTTATATGTGTACAAAAGTTATAGGCCCAAAAGGAATATAGGAGGTTGCGAAAGGCAACTAAAATTGAAGCCTATTTCCCACAGAGCACACAAAAGTTTATGTGGTTTACGACCATTACGGCGTAATGGGAACAGAAGCGAAAGTTATTATAATAACTTGTGGCCTTTGTACTACGAGTAACTATTTCGGCGGGATTTTTTTATATACACAAAGAAGATTTCAATTATGTTGTAAATATTGAATGAGTGATCTTGAAATATACCATCACTAAATTTTCTAATTTTGGCAACAGATACTAAAATGGTATGCGGTTTTCACTTACTCCAAGAATAATAGCCAGTTTTAGTTTTGAGAACATCCATCAGTATTGTTATAAGTTTATATATCGATATACCAGGTATTAGCAGCACGCTTCCGAAAACGAAGACAGACGAAAACATCCTGACATTTTTAATGAGAATCGGTTCATTTTTCGTCCCATCATGTAAGGTGTCATTAATACTATCGTCTGTCTTCTTTTTCGGAAGCGTTCTCCTAATACCCGGTATAGAATGGTGCCAATATATAGATTTTATAATAATGTTAAAGCTGGAAGAAGTTGAATACAAAATATTTTTCTTCGACACTAATATTAAAAGCAGACGATATTATATTTAAAATTTTCAGTTTCAACAAACATCTATTAAGTTATAGATACAGAGATATAACCCTTCTTATACATACATAAATACGTGTTAGTAGATACCTAAAGATCGGGAACACAAAGTTCATGCAACAAATAGGATACACAAATATATTTGCGTGCAACTTTTATCATAAAATAAAATATTTATAAGTGCAAGAAGGTTTAACGAAATAGACGTTGAGAAAGAAACACGCCGAGAGTGTGGATAACAAACGCCTTTGGGATACATGTTTGATCAAGTACAACAGGTTTCATAATCATTTTAAACCCCATTTTATGGCAATCAATATCTCTTAACTGGTACTCACTTTCACTTATCTAACATAAAAAAAGAATTTAGGCCGACATAAAGTTGATTATCAGAAAAGCACAATAGATTCGAACTGAAAAATGAAGCAAAATTTAAAGATTGTTTAATATATAACAATACTCTTTAAATAAATGTAAATAAAATACTATAAATTCATTCTAATACGACATTCTAAGCTTATTCATATTCATAGATCAATAATGGCATTATATATATTAAGAAATTGGGAAAGCGAATGTGGTTTGTTTAAAATATTTAAGAAAAGTTAATAGATGATTTGCTTAAGATAAAAATATAAAGATGTTATTTGTAAAAAGCATCTTTTATGAAATTGCTATGAACTTGTGATAAAATAGGAAAAGACTACACCGTAACTAAATTTATAAATAAAGCAACGCTAAGTTGGTCAAAAATTCGAAACAACAATTTTACTTTCTGTTTTCGTATCTTTAATGAATAATCGAGATCATTATACACTTATTCTTTACCACGCTCTAGTGCTCTTTGGTGATTTGAAATGTAAACATTTTATTATCAGAATAAATTTAAATTCTCCAGATATTCAAATAACCAAACCCTTAAATGAAGTGACCCTATATGCAACTAAATAAAAAAGTATTACATAAATAAATGAAATAAGTCACAGTCTATAAAAATATTGTAATTTTTGGCCAAACAAACAATTTTTCTGCCACACACAATAAATTATTAGCCACACATTAAACAGAAATGCACAAAGCACGAAAGCCAGTTTATTATTGTATTTTCGCAGGATATTTTTAAATGTAATGTAATGGATATTTGTATTTGTAAAATTTGTATGATCCTTACTAATAATAAGGAATCATACTCTCTGTTTAGCTTGTAGTTTTTATTAAATATGTAAAAGTACTGTAATAATAATATGAAACGTAATTTTCTCACTTGTCGGGATATTACCAATATGGGTATGTAAAATCTTATTCTCAATGGCAATTATTAATCTTCACTAAATACAAAAATAAGGGCTAAAATAGTTGAAAGCCACAATGTTGCTTCAATAAGGCAAACGTGACATACGGCAGAATCGTTCCATTAATCGATGTAAGCTCACACCCCAATTTTATTCAAGTATGAGTTCTTTAGGTGGAAATCAAGCACAAAATTTTATCGTAACTAAAGAGATTACCGGATATGATATATATATGGCTCCTTACCAAACCTTACTCCAGGAGTAGTAAAGTAAACCCTAATTAATACGTCTGGTAGTGATTAAATGGCTGTAAAGTGCGTGTTGCTGATCTCCTAGCAAACAATATATAAAATTAATTGTGCTCGCCAGTTTTATCCCCGGTGTAATTTTCGAGCCCTTGAAAATATGGGAATTTCTAATATGTTACTTTGATTTTCAAGTCAATGTGGTGTATAGATTTAGAAAAGTTGTGATAAGTCAGTATAAAGTAGTCAGTCAGGTGAGTGATATTTCGAAGGTATTCTTTTAACCACGAAATCTGTGCGATATAATTTATGGACGGCCACTTATCCGCAAATTTAATATCGACGTTGAAAAGCAAATCCAAAATTGTTCTTTAGAACAGAAAAACTTCATTAAAAAATATATAACATTTTCACGTTTGGACACTACATTTATATTTTGTTGTCAAATATATTGATTGACATATCATATCATATGCAAAAGTTTTGTTTTTGGTTTTATTTTGCAGCGTACTACGCGTTTGCTTTCGAGCGTCGATATAAAGGTGGTTGCTGGTCTTTCGGTTCCAAATAATGTATGAGGCCTAAAACACTCAGGCAAGCAAAGAGACAGCACCTGCGCAATAAGATCACGCGCGCGACTCGCATCAATCTGGTTGATGCGTTTGTTCTTGAGGTGATGGGGTGTGTCCCGACGATGAAGCCGACCACCGGTGTTCTTGCCACCACGTTCCCGGACCCCGACCCACGCCACTCGGCGGCCGTCCGCCCTCTACCGTCACCAAAACACCGATAGATTTATCACCCGCTGATGTTAACCAGTTAATCGTGATATTGCACACCTGTTTTCGATGTGAAGCCCACTATGGCTTAACCTTAATACAATTCATTCTTAAAGTATACCAAGAAATTAATAACACAGCCAGTTTGTGCTTATTAAAACAAGTAGGCAATAACTACGATAGTAAGTTACTTTTTATATTTAGTCTCAATCTATGGAACATATTTATTATATATATAGCATACCATAATCGTGTAAACAATAAACAAGTGTTACTTTTAGGTATTATCGAAGAAATGTCTCAAATTTTAGTAATGAATGTCCGTTTAAAATTATCTGACATTTCGTTACAGTTCAATTTCGCTTTCTATTAACTACTTACTTGCCCCCCTAATGCACGTTGAGAGTTTTTACATTGACAAGTCTTGATATTTTTTCGTATGAACAAAAAATTTAATAAGTCATAACATGAGTTACCATGCGAGAGTCCCGCGGAAATAGGTCGAGTCTTCTCAGACACATATACACAAAAAAAAAAACAAGAATTTAAAAAGTGGTTTGTATTTATATTTGTATTTGTATGGTTTGTTTTCTTTTATATAGGAATCGCTAAAGGTAATGTGGGACAAGCTGACACAGGATACACTGACAAAAATTAAAATATATTTGAAATTAAATTTATAACCTCATCTTATTATGCCTAATCATCTTAATCTCATATGAAAAGCACTTGTATGTTTAAATTACTGCAAAAACAATATACCGTTACTCGCTAGTGAACTGTCTTTATCCGGTCTGTCACATTACTACTGTTACTAACTGTAAATTGTATATGAAGTACCACATTAAAGCATTAAACTAATAACTTAATCCATAGAGTGAACTTGGTCATACCTTACATATAACGTCACTGACTATATATTTGATTTGGTTATATATATTAGTAATTAAATTAATAGCTACTACTGAAATTATTTGTATTAAATTACTACAGTATTTTACTATAATTTATATAATCAATTCATTAGGGTCAGTAGTATTAACTAAGCGTGAAAAATCCCTGCCCAAACATAGATAGAGAAATAAACGTTTATATCGAGAACTGATCACAGCTATGCCAACCGAGTAGTTCCCGATCCCGTGACAGTATCAGTTAATCCGTTATTTACCTTAAATAATGAATTTCAAAAATTTATAACGAATTAAACTAAATGACTTTTCCTGGGTCAGGAACTACCCACGTGAAATCACCGGCAACAGTTAGTTAATAATATAAATCTACACATTCTTTTTAGTTAAATAATCATATTTCAATATTTTATCCAATAATATATTGATAAATTTCAATGTAGCACAGAAGAACTAGAGAAAGTGGCTGAGTTTTCATTATTAATTATATATTTCATTGTTAATTATAATTAAAAAATGGAAATTGTTTGATTTTTTTTTTAAATTTACCAAATTCACCATAATATAAAATAGTCCTAAACGAACCATGTTCAAACATTATTTCATTACGTTAATTATATCTGTTAAATGAATATATATACCGTTGTATGTAAGACTTTTACATAAAAGAAACATTTTAATGGACATTGAATAATAGTTATATTTAACACATTAATATTAACTGTCTTCCCGCGACTACCTTAGCGTTAACTTCAGAAAGAAACAGCTGCTAACGCCATCTATCTCAAAAGAATAACAACTGCTTCTTTATGTGTGTGTGTGTGTGTGTGTGTGTGTAATCCTTAACATCATAATTTTTTCTCTATACTAAGCTTCAGTCAGATGTGTTCGTTTTCTTTTATCATATGTGGAAGAAATAATGAAACATACTAATACTAATTTCACATTTTTTATATAAATAAAGTAATAAATAGGTCAAAGAGAGCATACCTCTAATTCTTCAGACTCTTCATCTTCATTTTCGGCCTCAGATGAGTCTTTATCTTGGACCACGTGGCTATCGCTTTCTTCATCTTTCATAACCTCTGATATAAGTTGCGGTTGTATGTGCTGATAAGAAAATACTTTTAGTTGTTCTCCTTTTCGTTATAACAAAATAGATAAAGAATACTATGTTTGAACCTTTTATAAAGATATTGGTATTGTAAAAAAAGCAGCGTTAACATTTTATTTTTTCATAAACTGTGTTGAAAGTTATCAGGTACTGAGATATATACTTCTGGACACATCTATTGACCCACCTTGTATTTTCAGCTTCGTTTGGTCCTAGCTAAAATTTTATATTAGGTCGAGCAAAAAGTTTTTATGCAGTTTTGAACCTGGCACATTCATAATTTCATTCAATAGTCTTTTTTTGAATTTCGAACACAGAATTTAAAGAAACAAAAGACAATTTGGAGCCTGTTCGTTGTTAACAAACAATCGAATACTAAAAAAAACTTGATTTTATTGGTTTACTCGGATTTAATTCTTGAAAGTGTGATTTTTCTCATTGGTTTTGCAACAAACATTACTTATTCTTACCATTAAGGTAAGGTTCTATCAATAATCAATGGATACTTCGCCTGAAGTCGCCGCCCAAGCTGTGGCACTTATCCAGGCGGGACACAGCCAACGAAATGTGAGTGTTCAACTTAATTTAAGTCGATCTGCGGTCCGAAATGTTTATTCGCGGTACCTAGAGACTGGCGGCTTTGTTCGTCGCCAAGGAAGGCCACGATCTCGGGTCACAACTGAAAGGCAGGATCGATTCATCGTGACGACCAGCTTGAGAAATCGTCACCTTACCTCCATTGAGATACAAAACCAACTTCGCGACTTCCACGGAGTATCTGTGAGCGCTCGAACAGTTCGGAGAAGGTTAAAAGAACGCGATATGGTACCACACAAGCCAGCTAATGGCCCCAAACTAACGCGAGCCCATCGAACAGCGCGCCTTCATTTCGCGCGCACTCATTTAAATTGGACTCAGCAGCATTGGAGCCGTGTACTCTTTTCTGATGAGTCTAAAATTGTGTTACATGGCAATGATGGAAGGAAGAAGGTCTACCGACGTAAGGGGGAGCGTTTTGCACAATGCTGCTTTGAAGAGAGGGTTGCTTATGGCGGTGGCTCATGGACTGTCTGGGGCGGTATATCCGCGAGCGGTAAAACTCAACTTGAGATTGTTACGGGACCACGGCTGCCAACATTAAATGCTGAAAGGTACATTCGTGAGTGCTTAGAACCTCACGTGATGCCATACGCGGACTATGTGGGCCCAAATTTCCTTTTTATGCATGATAATGCAAGAGCCCATACGGCCGGCATCGTCAGGGAATATCTTCGGGGTGTGAACATCACAGTTATGGACTGGCCAGCCAGAAGCCCAGACATGAACCCCATTGAGCACATGTGGGACGAGCTAAAAAGACTTGTTAGGGCTCGTCAGCCAGTTGCCCAGACGATGCAGGAGTTGAAAACTGCCATAGAAGAGGAATGGGAGATGATCCCCCAAAATTTCATAGAGCGGTTGATAAACTCTATGCCTAATCGTATGAGAGCTGTGGTAGAAGCCTATGGAGGCAACACGCGTTATTAAATTAAACCTTTATTAAATTGAACATGTTTTTTATTCAATAATCAAGTGCCTTCATCAAGGCGCATACCCGACTTGTTAGGCGTAGCTCCATGTCGTGTGGTATTCTGAATTCAAATTTAAAACATTACGATCGAAAAAGATGGTAAAAAGTACCAGGTTTAAAACTGCATCAATAGTTTTTGTTCAATCTAGCAATAATATTTCGGTAGGGGCCATCGAAACCTAAACTCTAAGGTGGGCCAATAGATGTGTCCAGAAGAGTAGTTATCAGGGTCACCAAAATAATAACTTGGCTATGGTGGACAAATAAACGTAATAAATAAAAATCTATATGCCTGCGAATTTGTTTGTTTTATATTGTTACTAATAATATATATATATATATATATATATATATATATATATATATATATTAAGTTTCTTTATATACATATTTCTATCAAAAATTGGATGTGACATATTAATTTGAAATACAATCAACTGGGGTAAATACACACGTAACTTACTTCTACAACATCTGGAATGTGCATAGTTTCTGGTGGTAATGCGATTATACCATTGGTTGTTGGTGCCTCGTGGGATTTCTGTACTTGTTGCTGTTGTTCTTGTTTTTCTTCTTGTTGTTGCTGTTGAATATAGTGTTGTTGTTGTTGTTGTTGCTGTTGCTGTTGTTGTTGTTCAGGTGTTCGCGTAAACAATTTCACAGCTTTAGCTTTCAGGTCCTTCGGATGCGGTGTATTTTGACGTACAAACGGTGTCTGAAAAACAAAAATTATTTAGATTTCTAACCACATAATTTACACATTCGTAATACTTGATAGCTAAAAACAAGTACATTATTAAAAACATGCACATGCTAGCCCTGCGTACACATTGTTTTAAAAACAATAAGTTCAAATTTACCAATGTTATATAATCAAAAACTGATTTTTTTATTTTTAAGAACCACACATCGCAGAATAAAATATGAATATATTATAGACAACAATAACAAGAACTAAGCAAAAAGCTTCATAGCTGATTAATATAAGATTGTAAGTGTTAAAGACATTTATGAACGTCTAAAATTTGTTTGTTTTAGGAACAATATTTCAGAAAAAAATATTTGTACATATCACTAGTATATATCATATTAGATTAGAAGGGAAGCTTCCGCTTAATTTCACCGCGTCCATTAGAAACGGCGCGATGAAATTATTTCGCAGCAAGATATTCATTCCCAGAAAAATTTTATTTTATAGATGAACCCTAAAGCGGGGCACCAAAAGTATAATAGGCATTTAACCTATTAAATGCATGACGCTAATAAGACTTCACGAAGTGACGTGAATCACAGGATATGATATCACACCTCATTTCACCTCTGAAGCATAACGACGTGCCTATTGAAATCCAGGCTAAATCCATTATAAGTGCAGTGCAAATAGTGCCATGTGATATAAAGAAGTAGCGGTAAAATGGCTGGGCAAATTGTGACAATGCTGGTAATAAAAATGTCGGAACAGTGAAATATGGACAGTATGCAGCATAAGTTTATAATGTTTTTCAAAATTATAATTTTCATAACATGCGACGTTTGCAAATTAAAAAATATGGGCGATGTCATAACTAATGATTGCGACATCGAAACCAATGTTACTGTGTATATAGTAGGAATACGTGAAGATATAGATGTTTTATATAATGGAGTACTATTTACAGCTCGTAAAATGTCAATGATGCTAAGACTAATATTCTATGAATAATATATTTTATCATTCATTCTACACGCAGCGACAAAACATCTAAAACCTAAATAAAACAAGAGGACCAAGAGGCTTAGTGGAGGCAGCAAATGGAGCGTCACTGGAGTGCATTCACGAATACTCCGTCATTTAAATAATTTCTACGTAAATATAACACAAATTTTACAGCCCTTTTCATAAATCAATATTATCCCATTTTTTTAAAAATTAAGATGTCTCTTGATAATAACGTATCATAGTACATTAAAAACATATTACAAAACAATTCTATCGTAAAAAATAAATAAAAACATATTTTTAATAAAACGTTGTCATTTTATGGATACTTTGGCCAGTTGAAATTTTTCATAATCTCTTATAAAGCTTATCTTAGAAGTTAAATAAAGACTTAAAACGTAGATTAAATTGAGAGAGGCCTTGTTTGAGGTTACTAAATTTCTGATTTACTTGTCTGGTAAATTAGAAGAAAATTAAAGACGCTTGTGATTGCACTCCAGTCGCATAGCCGTGTACCTCAGCGAGGTTAGTAATAGAGGAGGAGAGTCTCTGCAGGGACGTCCTCCGTTGTGTGGTAACTAGTTTGCGCACTACGTCTAACGGCTTCCTCAGGCCTAGTATTGTTTGTGCGCCGAAGAAAGAATCGGACGGTGTTGTCTCTTCACTGTCCTCCTGAATTGATGTAACCTTGAATACAAATATTTCCTATGTTTTGTTGTCGAAAGACCGCATACATGTTCACCTCAAATTATACAAGTAATTAATAAAAACCTTACTTATTACCATTTATAGCACAAACTTCTTACATTTAGCATAGAAAGAAATCTTTAAGATAGACGGCGCTGTACAATTTTCCGCAAATACATTTATTAATTACAACCTAAGTAATAAATTAATAGGCGAATATAAATATATATCGCACTTGAAAGCATGAAAAATATTTGTTAATGAATGTAAATTTTGTAGTGTACAATGTAGTTAACACTCTCCTTATTTAAACAGGGTGACTGTAAACTAAAAGTAAAAATTGAAAATATATGTTAGGTACGAGCTATATTTTTATTACATAAGAATTCAATTGTATGAGTTTGCTTTTATACCTATAATATAAAAAGGAGTTTAAATCAGAGTTATTTTAATTAGTAAAAAATATTACCTCTTAAAATTAAAAGAAGAATTTACTACTAACTAATAAACATACATAAATATTACTAGATTGAAAACGTCGCTGAGACTTGTCAATAATTTTCCTTTAAGGCGATCACCAAAATTATGGTTGAGTTACTCCAGATATTTGTATGCAGAACCTTATTGTTATCCTTAAAATATAAACAGACCCTTTTGGATAATTTGTAGTATTAAGACATATTTTATAAGCATTCATTCCTTTGATGGTAATAGTTTTATCGTAATATTCTCAGCAAAGCAATTTTCTGTTACAGACTAGACTTCATGGGAGAAAACAACTTCATCCGTTGGATATTATCCGTGACATCAGTGCCGAGACAACAGCAGTTGTTTAAATATAAAAATTTCAATCTTGCTGAATTTCATTACCCTGTTTAAATTATATATATGGAAGTCATTACAGCAAGGTGAAATTTAAATGCGTTTTTATAGACAAATTTCTCGAAGTTAGTTCGAGAGTTATAAAAAATTTTAACGGTATTAATATGCAATCATAAACTCGAAGAAATATTGCCAATTAATTCAGAAATACTTTGATTTGACAGAGAAAAAAATCATTGTTATAAAGTGGGTCATTCTGGTAATAAAAAACCTGTTTCGTTTATCTATAATGGCAAAGTGAGATCACTGCTTATCTGTGTTTTATGTAAAGATAGTGTGAAATATTTACGGACAGATAACGGTTACGTTAAGTGGAAAATTCGCAATAACGTATTTAACATTTCGAGAAAGTTCAAATATACTCAAACGTAATTACTAACACATAACATTGTATATACTGATTACATCTTTAAAATCGCATCTATATGGAAGCAATTCAAAATCACCAATGAAAACAAAATTGGGGGCTACAATTTGGTGTTGTAGCTAGATATCTATCACCTCCATCTGAAATTCAATCACACCACCAGATAGCTAAAAGATCAAAGAATTTATTACTCTTAGTAAAGACTGTAGCTTTATGATATTTCATTTTAAGTGAATGCTATTAAATTATAAGTTACAAGTTTGTCTATCTGATATTATAAAGTTAGTCCGTCTATTTCCTATTATCCGAAAATGCTGAACCAATTTCAATAAGTTTTTGTACATATTTATAGATCTATGTGGAAGATGCTGTTGGACCGAACAGTCCCCGGATTCATTCGTAACTCAAAAAAAATTACACTTGCATTTGGACTTGAATTAGATCCAACATAAGAGTCTGACAAATATAAATATGAATATAAAAATATAAAATTTTTATATAGGTATTTGCAGGCGAAATGGAATTTGGGTTGTAAGAAACAAGTTTTAAACAATTTAAGTTAAAATCTATCAGCACGCTTGACTTGGGAGTAACCTGGTGAAAACGTAACGAGAGCGTTGCGAAGTGTTACCAGACTAGGCGAACGGACGACGAAAATACAATTTAAATATTTGCAAAAGAAAAATATATGTTTATACATATATATTACATACATATATGTATATGTGTTTTATTTCTGTTGTGTGATCTAAAGCATACTCGCTTTTTTTTACTACTTTTAATAAAAATTTTAAAGCAATAAGTTCTTACAAAATTAATATCTTATAACCCAGCGTTGGTAAAGGCACGATTATATGCGGAACGCGATTTATATACTTACAGCTCACCATATTTTTTATTTTCCGCATAAAAGAAACTGATACCATTATTAATTTTATTTATGCGGTTATTATGATTTTTTTACTTTTTATGTAAATAATGACCGTGCATTTTCTCTTCATCAAAAATTTTTTGCATTTATTTTCACCGTCCTACCATGTAATTTGCAGCGTATATAGCGTATTAAACAGAGCTAAGTTATCGTAAAAACAAATGAACTTCACCTTACTTATACATACAAAATTATCAAAATCAATTACATATTCGAAGTTAGCATTAAACCTATAATTATAATTTTCAATATAAGAATAATATACGATGCATGCAATTAAATAAAACATAAGTTATAAAATGGCACTTTTATTATAATATTAATAGATTATGTACACATTTTAACCTAGCAGTGTAATTGAACATTTTACAATAAGAACTATTTACAATAACAATGTAATTATGATATATTCACAAATAATAATAATAATAATGACAACTTTACTCTAAAGCAACAAGGATTGAACTTAGTGCTGAATAAGCCCTTTGCCTCGTGAATACGTTAAAGAGATTGTTTCTGAACCAACTCCTGACTTTCCTACATTGATGACTAGCGTCTGAACAAATACTGATACAACCAATTCGCAAATTGTTGCAGAATGTTCTGGAAGCATTTCTAGCGTAATATTTTCTTTTAAAATTTAAAATACAACAGCATGTGCTCACCTCTTTCGCTTCGGGAACATCTTCGGTGAATTTCACAGAAATGGTACGAGAAGCTTCTCTTTCTTCCCAACCGTCGTCGGAATCTCTATCTCGTGACAAGGTAGTTTCTGTCAAACGTAAGCTATTGTAATATATCGTCATTGTTAAGTAGCAGCCTTTTAATGTCTCACTACTGGGAACAGAGCTTCTCACTCATAGGAGGGAGGCTTTTTAAGCAAAGACTCATCACGCTGCTCTACTGCGGCTTTGTAAGCTACACATAACCCAGATTTACCCCCGGGATACAGGTTTCCTCAAGAAGTTTCCCTTGACAGAAAATCACCATGCCAAATTGGAAAGAATAATCAAGCTCCCAAGTTTTTTTTACAAAAAGAAACTTAACGATGCCTGCCAAGAATACGGACACGAGATTTTTCTAAACGAGTATCCGCGAGTCTCACCGTTAGCCCATAATGGCATTTGGAGTTCCTGAATTAAATAACAATTTAAGGGAAACATATACACATACATATTTAACATATAGCGTCGCCAAAAAAAAGACAACACAAAAGCAAAATTGCCAATTTCTAAAAGATAAAACAAAAATCGTATTATTTTCAAAAAAGTTAGTATTCAGTATTCTAAAATTCGTGTGAGAAGATGTGTATGTATAACTTAATATAAAGTGGATAAGCAGCATCGTGTTTCGCTAATAGAATATAAAAAGTAAAGTAAAAATTTTGCCACTTGAAGTCTTAACATTACCTAAATTTAATATGGAATTAACCATTCCATATTATATAATATGGAATGAAACAGAGAAACGGACAATTTCAATATTTAACTAAGCCAAAATTTACAAAGAATATACCAACATTGTTGGAATTTTAAATTTGCTGTTACATTAATAAGACTGTTTTTTTACACATGAAAACTATAATATTTTTATATCTGTATCTGGAATTGCATCTGTAAATTTTAATAATAAATATAAAATATATTTTTTTATTACATTTATTTTGTAACAACTTGTACAGTGCCATCTATTGGAAACTCACGTAAAAGGGCTCTTTCTGTGGAATGAGTAAGTTGGTGTTAGAAGGAGAAGGAGTTGACGTATATTTTATATTACTTCTTTATTTTAATTATAAGAATGTTCGTTGCCCGTTGTCTTAAATTTCTTAGGTCATATTAAGACTTCCGAGTGAAAAAAGCTGCTAATAAACTTACCTCTTATCCTATCAAGCTCTTGTGACTGTGAATTAAATCTGTGTTCCCTGAACCACGTGCCACTGCCGACCTCTGACGTATGATCCAACTCTATTTGTTGTGTGACAAGTGGCAAAAGTGACTTTTAGTATATATACACGGCAAAAACAAAAACAAACTTCGCTCAGTGACTATTTACATAGACGGTGATACAATTGTGAAATATAAATAAGAGTTCAATATAAAAAAAACATGCAAAATCAGTTTAAAATTGTGCAGTGCAAGAGATTCAAAATTAAAATCAATTCCCATGTATATTTTACACTTGCTGTTTGTATAACTGATGCAAACGTACAAAAATATGAATTCTTAAGTAAATACGAAATATACTTTATGAGCCTTGCTGTTCACTATAACCAATAATATGTTTTCACAGTCAAATAAAATTTGAGATCCAGAATATTATTGAATTAACGAATTATTTATTATTTTTCTCGACATTACAATAATTAAACATTTTAAAAATTTTTTGCAATTAAAAATACAAAATCATTTTGAAAGACAATGCTTACGATATAATTTCTGCCAACCTATGAGGCTGTATCACTTATATAATAGATAATAGTATTTGGTATAACTATTAAAATATCTAGCGATATAAGATTGTTGTCTTCATATTGCTTTCAGTTATAAACGTTTAGATTAAATATTTCTCGGTTTTCACATTTCCTTATAAATAATATCGCATCTATTACTTATGCAGATAACTCTTTTTTGCAAATGGAATTATTGACCTATACACTGCAACCTGAATATATCTACGGTTAAGGGACTTGAAAAGTAATCGTTATGTCAAGTAATTTGTTGAAATGAAGTTTTTGGTATATCAAGCTTAGTTTTGACTACGATTTATTTAAAGAAGGTTAAAAAAACCTTTTACTTAACATCGAACAACAATAACTAACTTACGAAGAATTTAACGTGTCTGAACCTGACAAGGTTTTAATTACTATTGAATTTGAAAATTATGAAATCAACCGGGTATAATTTATAATCATTACATTATGTATCCTACATAATGTAATGATTATAAATTTAAAAAATCGTTTAGTAGATCGCAACAATACATTTAATCCATATTTTTAAAAGATTATAATTTCGTTATAAAGGTGTATTCATAAACGTATTCCTAAAGTATACGTAAATCTGATGGAGTCGCACTGATGGCCAATGCTAGGGGATATTGTCAAATTCGTGATATTAGGGTTACAGTATAAATAGGCACATAAATGCAACAGACTCTAATGTTATAAGATGTAAATAGTCACTGATCGTTGCATAATTAAATTTAAGCACAAAAAGCAATGCGAAGGAAGACATATACAGTCGGAGTTCAAGATCACGTTCACTCATATAACATTCAAAATACATACAGATAAGTCTTGTAACTTTTATACAACACTTTCAGGTTTTATTGCTCATAAAAATCATGTACTTCACGATGAGACTCTATAAAGAAATATCTACTCAGTGCATTTTATAATATTAAAGGACAGAATATTTTAAAATTTATTAGGGGATTCAAATACCATTGCATTACGACAGTTTGATTAATTTTCAATAATTATATGTAGGAATAAATGTAATACACGTATCAGCTAACGCAAAAAATTACAGGGAATAATATTAGAACATGCCAGTTATTAACCTAAGGGGCTGGAAGTGGGGGATTAGAATTCCCCCGTGTTTTACTTAATAGTTTTAATTTAATAACTTCAATATTAGAAGAGTTACTTTTTTCATATTTTTTGTAATCATACAAACATTATAAAGGAACCTTTTCCTGTTTTTTGTTGTTGAGAGCAGAAATCGTTTAAAAAGTGTTTTTGATAACAAAAAACCCAAATAGTTGATACGTAACATCTTCGCAATATTATTAACAGTAGCATTGTTTTAGTCTCCTGATGGCAAGTTATTTATCACACTGAAATTGAAAATGTGGTACTATTATAAGGAAAGAGCGAGACAAATGTATATACTGTTTTCGTTTTCGCCGATTTGTACGGCCGCGTATGTCGCTCAGCCGCTTCGTGGAAGCGTAACGGTATGCACGTAATGTTCCGATAACTCTGTTTTCATACAAGTAAAACTTTAAACCACCTAGATTGAAGACAGTGGCTTAAGTTAGAAATAACTGTAGCATTGCCCTAGTTTCATAAATAATCTGTCCTTTAAAATTTTTGGAGACAGTGAAAGCTAGATATTCACTAAGAAGCAAAAACTTATGTAAGTATATGATGATGTTTTTAATATGTTATTGTCATAAAATTCAACATAATAAACGGACTGCAAAAAATACAAAAAATATCCAAACGTGTTGCGAACCTTACAGTTTTTGTGCTCACTGTCCATTGTTAATCATTTCAAGACGATTTTTGATTTGGAGATCATAAACTGTCATGATATTATATCAAGTCAAAGGTATTTTATTTTAGACGATAACAACCTCTAAGTTTTCCTAGCACAAATAAAAGAGTGAAACAAATGTACGACACTGATTTATTTTCCGCCGATTTGTGCGGTGGCGTATGTCGCTCACTCGCTTCGTCCTTACGTGTGTTCCAATGACTCTGGTTTTATATATCCATACAATTGATGGGTCTTTTGGTAGCCCCTTTCGGCTCACGAGTAATTTGAAAAAATCAAGTTAAATCAAGTAGTGAAAAATATCAAGTTTGGTGTAACTTTTACTGACACATACAGTGCAGAGGTTGCAGTTTGATCACGAATGATAATTGCGAAATATATAACGCGAACAATCATATATTATAAACATCATCAATATACTAAAGAACAATTGCACCATAAAGCATAAGTAACCTAATTGATATAGTTTTAATATAACCTTTCTTGTATACTTCTTTCATACCTGGTTGTTGCGTGTAACTCAGCTGCGGTAATAAGAAACAAGTAAGCACATTTTCTCCTGTTGTTTCATCTCTATCAGTTTGGAAGGTTAATAGTGGTTGTGCCTGGTTTTCTGATAACCACACTGCTTTCAGTTCTAAATTAACTAAGGTGTATGGTAAATACTGTAATCTGAAACATATAACTCATATAGTAAACATAATACAATAATACGGTAAATGGCAGCTTATTAATGTCCCACTGCAGGGGTTTTACGAGCATAGGTATACCACTATACTAGCAGTTTTCCTCACGATGTTTTCATTCACTGGAAAACGCATTGAAAGATTGAAATCAAGGACCTAAGTTTCATTTTTTTTAAGACTGTCTGCTCATAATTATCTGGACGAGAATTCATGTCTCTCATCACTAGGCTATCATAGCTTTCATGTTTTATACATATTCGTAACAATATCCACTTTTACAATTAAAAAAAAAAACTAAATACACAGTTTATTTCGACATGAGAACCTCGTAACAACCCCAGTTTAGTTAAAAAAGGTTCAGAAATGATTATTCGGATTAGCATAACAGTTTGCTACAATTCTTTTTATATTGGCCTCTACACACAATTACAATTTTTGATATATGTCATGGATAATTTTACACACAAAGCGTATTAAAATGTAAAAGCCCTGTATTATACAATATTAACTTATTAACACTATATTTGAAAGATTAACTACTGAATATTCTATTTCAGCTGGTTTCTTCTAAGTAAAAAATATGTTAAGGATATTTGAAATATTATCAAAATGATGTAAGAAATTTTACAACTCAATTATTTCTATAGGATGAGACATGAAGAAAACCTGCAAAATTAAAACAAAAATAATTTCTACATCATCTAGCACGAACTTCTTAAAGCATTACTAGAAAAGAAACCTTTATGCGAACTTTCTATAGAAGAAGCTGCAATATTTTTGCAAAATAAATCTAACCAACTGGTGGCACAGCAAGTTCAAACAATGTATTTGAACTTGAGTGGATATATAAAAAAAAAGTATTTTCTTAACGAATGAAAATTTGAAACATATTTATAGGGACAGTGGAAGCTAATAGTTAGAATTTAATAAAACGTCAGGGCCGGTACGATGCTGTGTAGAAACCATAAAAGGTAAATTACCACATTCCAGGTTAACGCCCTTGCATCTTAGGCTGTATTCTCATTTCACCATTTCACCACACCATCCGATGAGACTACAACCATTCGCTAACATGTTACAAATATCGAAAAACAAGTGTGCCACGCAACTAAATATATATGTCGGAGTGCAGTAGTGTGTGGAACGCTGGCGCCATCTATCTATCCGTGTGGGGCAGAGTCAATTGTGACAATCCGGCGCGCGTCACACTAGTTGAATGACCGCCCGCCGGTGTGGTCGACGGTAGAAACTGTCGCGGTCCTAGTTATTGTTAATGTGTTTGTTTAAACCACCATTATAATCGGAGTAATTAATAAAGTGTCTGAATGCACCAAACCCCATGCTCCAATGCTGTATACATATATATATATATATACAGCCGGCGCGATCTATCGGCGCTGGACAGAGTCAATGAGTCACAAGGCGGCGGCGCGCTCGGAAGTTCCTGGGTGACGGCCTGCCGGTGCGGTCGACCGGTGAAACTGTCGCGTTCCTATTGTTGTTAATGTGTTTGTGTAAACTGATATCGCGAACATTAAGTAATTGAACATTATAATCCGAGTAAAAGTATTTGATTGCACCAACGTTACCCAAATCTATATACGGAGAAGCATAATACACAAGGGCGCAGGGTTCTCCGCCGACATCGTTATTAATTGGATCCATTATTTATTTTTTTATTCTGTGGGCGTTCGTGGGTAATGTTGGTGCAATCAAACACTTTATTAATTAACTCGAGTTATAATGTTCAATCACTTAATGTTCCCGATATCAATTTACACAAACTCATTAACACTAATGAACGCTAGGAACGCGACAGTTTCAATAGTGTCCACTCCGGCCGACCGCCACTCGAGAACTGCCGAGAGACGCGCCGGACTGCCACTTATTGACTCTGCCCCCACGCCGATACAAAAATAGCGCCAGCGTTCCAGACTATTACATATGGACCAGCGATCCAGACTCTTGCTCTCCGACGTATATATATACACACACACATATATTAATTTCATATGAATGTTGAAATTCATTATGTTCGCCGTCCTTTCGCTTCAGACTTTTCGTAACGTTCTCGTCACGCATTGACCTGCTTACTCCTGAAGTAAACACAATAAATTGCACATACCTGTTTCCACTGACATCCAAAACGTGTAGAGATTTGCAATTGCCAAGCTCATTTGGCAGTTTGGTTAATTTGTTGTCTCGCAAACTTAAAACGCCTAGTAAAGTCATATTCCCGATATCTAGTGGTATGTCACCTAAAGAATTTCTATCTACATTAAGCACAGTCAACTCGTTGAGATTTCCTATTGATTTAGGCAGTTCCATTAAAAAATTCTCCGTCAAGATGAGTTCTTGAAGATTAGTACATCTAAAAGAAAAACAAGTATATTTGTAAAACATTTAGTTTATCGATTCTGATCTGGAATGTTGGTGTGGTCATGTGGATTGCATTGGAGGATGAGGGGGGATATGAGTAGGGGAGTATTGAGGACAGGAGAGCACAGTCAAGTTGAGTATAATTAAAAGGCTCATTTAATTTTTAAAGATACCATTAACATTAAAGTCATAAAATGTGAAATCTCTGTTTGTTTAAGAACTTCGTGGTCGTAAAGTAAGTTATTGAGTTTAAAATTCGACTTCAAGCTCGTTTTTCTTTTCATAGCTTAAATTAATAATTGCGTAATTTAACAAAAAAATAACCTACATTTGCTGCACTTTGTCTCTTCCAGAAATTTCACACTTTTAATAAAAAGATTTATTACAAATTTGCGGAGAAGTCATTTTCACAAGTTTTTTAATTTTTAGAATCAGAAATGATCTTTTCAAGTGACTTTTTCTCAATTGAAATACAATAACATAATGCAAACATGTTTTACCAACCTTCCTACATTCTCATTTAAAGTATGTAATCTATTTTGGTCCAATTTCAATATAGCTAATTTGGATAGGTCCCCAATACCATCAGGTACTGTTTCTAGCATGTTCTGTGAGAGGTGGAGATCAGTTAAAGAACAAAGTCCGCCTATTTCTTCTGGAATTTTCTCTAACTTATTTTCACTGACATCTAGACACACTAAAGCTTTCAAATTTCCTATTTCGGATGGTAAATATTGAAGTTTATTGTGATCCAACCACAGTTCCTGTAATGCTGGTAGTTCGCCGATAAAACCAGGCTGTAAAAAATAAAAAGTATTGTATTATTATGATTTATCGTGAATAATTTGCGAAGAATAAGACGGTCTATACGGTGTTACGTGCCTACCTTCTCTATTCGAACCGGCACTCAAGGAAGTTTGTATTATGATACAATATTCTACTATGTTCAGTTACACCGACAAGACACCAATATCAACATTGTCAATTAATATGACCTACCTAATAACGCGCGATAAGTCATATAACTGGTCACGGAAGACGCGACTACAGCACATATCTAGTGTTTAATCTCACATTAATAATATTTAGATTCTGCTAAGTGCTACACAAGAAATCAATGCTGTATAACTTAGAAAACACTGAGTATCACTCGAAATATATTCCAGAAATCTATTATAATTCCAGAAATGAAGATGTATCTTTAAAAAACATTTCTTGTGAGGTGAATATTTTAAACAATGAAAAAATACTAGCCATATAAGATGTACTGATTAGTATACAGATTCGAAAGATATAGCAAAAAATTAAGATCATAATTCGGATAGGGTCCTGTAGGGGAACATCATTAACTTTTATAAACAAAACTATATTAAATCATCAGTATTTTTTATGATACGAAACTGTTTATTATGTAGTGAACATATATAATTTACCTTTTTTTTTCAGTAAAAAAAGTTATGCATGTAGCTGGTCAAAAGCATAAACTAGTAATTAAATTATCAATTGATTTAGAATTTGCTAAGTTTTTTTCTAATACTTGCTACTTTAAATATCTTCAATTAAAATAATTAATAAAATTTGTATAATTACCAATTCTTCAATCTCATTGTCGCCCAAATCCAATCTCTCAAGCTTAGTAAGATTTTTCAAAGACTCTGGCAGGGATTTGAGCAAATTTTCTCTCAGCTCCAATGACTGGAGAGACACCAAACTGAAATCAAGAAATAGGTACCACATAATCAATAGCATATTACAACATATAATGTTGTGCTTGGTGGAATTGTTATTATTCTTAAGAGAAAAATGAAAAGGTACTTTCTAAAAAAGTCAAAGTAAGTTCCCTTTTGATAACCTCAATATTTTCGTAAACAACTATGTGTGTAAACTCACGAATATTAAAGGCATAACAAAAATAAACCTAATTGAAAAATCATACAGTGATTTAAAGAATTACTTAGACAGTTCTAGTGTACTGTAAAAGCGTTCTTGAACAAAAAAAGTTGATTAAATTTAGATGTTAGCTTTTTGGACTTGATCTACGATAACAATTTTCGTAATTGATCAAGCGTGATCAGTTCAAACCTCGTTACAGAAAACTTACATTGAGAATGCCAGTATAAAAAGATGAAAGAGAAATTAAACTCTAATGCAAGTTTTTCATTCCTTACAATGGTAAGAAACCAACTGGCTAACATTTCATAATAGGTCATTCAGAGACTAAACTTTAAATGATTGATTGATTTTCTAAATAATTCTAATTAAATTTGATATCTGTCTTATTTATATGAATGACATAATTCATATGTGAAAGGGCCATAAAACTTGGCTATGAAACGACTAAAATAAGTAGTAGTTAAATATTTTTGTATCGTCAGGGAAAGAGCCCAGTGTCATGAGATTGACATAAGTCACATAACTGTGTAAAAAGTGTAACAATACAAGTACGGTAACTATGGTAGTTAACCATCTTAAATGTATAGTATTGTGCCCACTTATTTTCTCGCAACATCATGCCAAGGTTGTAAGTGGACGACACTATTTCGTTGTTGGTTAAAGTTTTTATAAGGTGTGGTAAAAATATAATTCTGTTAGTGAATTAAAAATATAAATTCAACTGTATTTTATAACATTTTCAACATCGCTTGTCATGATGCATGACCTCTAGCAACAATTGTGGGAAATTTTAGTACCTCCGAAAAAAAAAACGAAGTACCTATAATTTACGTATAATATACAGAGTACATACTATAATTCAAACAATTATACTTTAATTTTCTACCAAGAATTTATTGATAAGAAAACACATAATTCTAACCCAAGATTTCACAATTCGGAGTAAAAAGCTACCTACATAGTAGAGCATGTATATTAAAAATAATATATTCGTTATAAAAGTCGACGTGTCGTACGTCTAGACATCTCCCTATATGCTAAGAAGTAATTTTATACGATAATAAAATTACTATAAATATGAAAGAATTACTATAAGCTAAAGAAGGTTGTAGCAAGGAAGACTATAAATGTATGCAATATAGATAACAGCTACAAGAATTGGCTGTCATCAAATAGTTTTCTGGTAAAACTAATTGCGAACCTAGTAAAATATTATTTCAGTTTCACATAAAAAGTATTTCAACATATAATTTAAATTGTCTTTACGATGTACAAAATTTAATTCTTAGACATAAGGCTTCTTTTCTATGTCAACCTATAACAAATTACTCCATCGATCGTAAATTATGCACACTTCGTCTTTTCTGGATGTATCTGAGCACTTATTCGCGCATTCACACGAAATTTTTTATATAAGAAAATAACATAATAACTCGGTCTTTCAGGTCTAACAGGAATTGAATGAAATAACTTGACTAAATGTGCCGAATAAAATTTTTATCACTTGCTGCGACAATAGATGACTAATACAAGATCAATTTTCATTGTACTGCACCCATACAAGGTTAACTGGGTAAGTGTATAATTTGAAGCTTATTGTTCAAAGTTAAAAAGCGTAAAGAAAGCAGCTCTTATTATATTCTGAAATAAATATTACTTTATAAATTGAATTGCCATAAAAAAATCAGCCAAATTTTCTGAGTTCGGAGTTCGATTACTTACACCTGAAGATATACGGACAAGAACAGTTTTGATAATTAGATTTATTTTGAATGTTTCTGTCAGTTCTTTATCCCTTTATAAATATAGATGTACAAAACGGAGAAATGAAATTTTATTAGCTATACTCATTTTAAAGATATAAGGAATACGTGTTACAAGTCAGTAGTTTTTCGTACACATGAACATCTACTCACAATTCGACCTTAAAAATACACCAACCTTCCTTAAGATTCTTGAGTCACATATTATTTAAAAACAAAGACTAATTTGTATTCGTGTTTACACCGAATATTTTAATACAGAGATGAAATAAAACTGGTTTTCCATCTAAAGTTCAAATGCAACAATTATGTAAATATCCTTATCCTTGTTTACATATATATGGCATAAAACGCAACCACTCCATGGCGGTGTCAATGTTCCGTTAAGCTGGTTTCATATATACGTTACACGTATTGGCTTGATCCGGAGATTATACATATTGCTAGGAACGCATTTATAGTCTGGTACCGTATCTTGACATATTATAAAACAAAGTCCTCCGCCATTTCTGTCTCGCTATTCGCGAAAAACACAAAACTACTGAACTAATTTACATGCCAGTTTCACCGGTAGATACGAGTGGTTTGTGAGAAAGGTATATATTTTGTCAAGCATTCTGTGTAAATTGGTGAATGCAACGAAAATATATAAATGCATAAAAAAATAAAGGTTTCATATCAAAAGCTTATATGATACTGATATCAATTTTTTTTTTATGTTCCCCTAAATATACCGGTGTGTATATAACATAAGCATAAATTCATAAGGATTTTGACAGAATACAGCGAACAGCGATAAAGTTTCCGTGTGATTAATTGGAATTAAATTATTTATTTTAAAATATAATTAATTTCCATGTAGACTTGTGGGCTATGATTTTTTTTTAATAAAATTTAACCAGAAACAATCAGTGCGGAAATAAAACTTCCGATAGTTGAGGTACGTGGGGCTAACAAAGTTCGACAACTATAATATTAATTCAACAACGGACTTTAAAGGAAATACCCGCTTTGACGTGGATATGAACTTTAGAACTTACATTTATAAGTCTTTATTTGGTTCTAAGGTTACTTTATATTATGACATACATTTCGTTACGCTAGGGTAACAATGAATGTAAGGAAATAGGCATTAACGATTTAGCGTGAAGAGCAGGAAGCGTGAACTTGACACAGTAAAGATATACATAATATAATTAGTAGGGGGTCACAGAAGTCTCTGTATTAGTGTATGTAATTAATAGCCTATACATATAGTAAACCAAAAAACCTTCGCTACAACATGGGAAAATAAAATTACAGCATATATGATATAGCAAAGTCATGCAAGAATATTTCCAGAAACACGTAGTTTCTGTATTTCGAGTATTTGCAGTAGATATTAACTTTTTTTTATTCTTCAAAATAATAATTCACATGTTGTAACAAAAAAGCATGGTAACGGTAATAGCTCTGTATTATAAAGTAAATACAACGGAACTGCAGAGAACTTCACCTCATTGTTGATTTCTACGATCATCGTACTGGAACAACATAAATCGCTTTGGTGTAACAACCTTGCTCGTTAAGTACTTGACATCACAAAAATAGTTATAAACTTATATCAAATATGAGAATTTGCGGCTTTATAAAAAGGCTTTATAAAAATTCTTCTAAAATATTGCTTTCAGCTCTCGTCGCCAGTTGAAGTCCAAACAAATTCGATACAATTTACATAAATTTAAATAACGCTTTGAAGAGAAACTTCTTTAGGTACATAAGGGTAATTTTTTTACGGATGAAACGCGCGATTAGCATTACGGCGATGTGCAGCATTTTTTACGCTAATATAAGAATACGAAGAACACTATAAAAGAATACGCAATTATTTCTTACGTTTTAGAGCATATTAATATATTTGTAAGTCTGTTTTGAAGGCGGTTCTTTTGTTAAAATTTTTATTTATTTTTTTATTTTTAGTGTCTGAAGTGTCTGTATCTGAAGTAAACGTGTTGCAATGCAGCAACAAACTTAAGCTTATTGCTATTTGGTTACAGACACTTATATTTTCTGCATTAAACCGCACCCTTACTGTAAGCCGTTGAGGAGATCCATTGATATTCATATTTAACTAAGACTAGCACTTGACCATACCGAAGTTACTCTAGGCAACACAAATATCTAGTTAGCCTATAGAAGATTCTGTCGTTCATTTGCTCCTAAGAATTGAAGAGTTCAGTCACTTTGTCATGGAATCCATCATCAGAACCTAACCAAACTATCACAAAACAACCTTTGAAGTATATCCTATCCAATAAAAAAAATATCATCGAAATCGGTTGACGAGATCTTGAGTTATTCGTCCATTTGTCGCGCACATGCTTAATGAAAATTTAACACTTATCCGGTTTGCTCATGGACGCCATCATCAGAACTGGATTTAAAAAATGGGACCCTATGACGAGCACCACCATTCATTAAAAAAAAAATCATCAAGATCGGTTCACCCAGTCTGGAGATATAAGGTAACAAACATAATATAAATAAAAATACAGACTAATTGATAACCTCCTCCTTTTTTTGAAGTCGGTTAAAAAGAAGTTTCACCTTTGACATGTGTACTTTTAACTTTTTATTTATTAAAAAATCTATGTTATTTTAAACACGTTAAAATTTTATTGATTTTGCAAATAGATTAGTCACGTGTTTAATGGGATAAATCGTCTCTTCTAACGCCTTAACATAAAAGTTTTTTTCTTATTCCTTAGAAATTATGTATATAAGTATTGTTCTATTAATAACATCTATTAGTAAAACCATCAAATCAGTAGTGTTTTTATACGATATTGTTTACCCATAGTACGATGTACCATGTTCTTTGCTCGAAACCTTGACGCCGCATTCCTAAGCAGATGTCAAAGTACTTAGCGATACGTTCCTATATACACGTTAAACGGACGTCATTCGATGAATCACAGCTAAACTTATTATGTACGCCCCGAGTAAAACTGCAAAACATTATTCCAAGTATTGTTTCGTTTCGGCTTGGGTGGCCCACTTTTAACTTTTAACGAGGTTTTAAAATCTCTTCCGTATATAAAGCTGCAAACGTCAAGTGGCCCATTTTATATTGAAAAATTAGGTTTATCGCGACAAATTAAACGCATAGCGATGTAATCAGTCACTGTTTGACATGGAATCACTTTACGTACCTATGAATATAACCAATAGAATGGAATTTTAGATTGAGTTACGCTCTAGTTTTAATTAAATTGAACGAACATAGGCACTCGTGCTTTTGGAAGATCTTTAATCAAATAAATGAAAGTGGAAGTCTGTTAATAATCATGTATAATAAGAAACTTAACTTATGCAAAATATACTCGCTCTCGCCTAGCATACATTTCCATCATCATGTATTCTGTATCCTTTTATCTAATAGGAATGACATTGGAATAACAGAATACGATCCCGAATTGTTCCATCAAGTCGCATCACTAATTCACGCCAGAAACTCTAGCAATTTAACGGTGAATGCGTTTATTCTTCCAAGGAATCTAGATAGTATCGATTTCAGTTTATGGAAAAAAACAACTGTAAATCGTTAACTGAGCTTTATTATAACCGAATCAAAAATTTACGAAGGCGCATATGTGGTTCGATTGATTCTATTACTAAAGAATATACAATGGGACAAATATTTTTTAGAAACCTTAGCTTACTTATCACTTAATCAACGTAAAAGCATAACGAATTAGGCACTTAAATATTGCAAATGAATCTACTTAATAAGAAGGATATTTTCCCGGATAGCGATCGACGGTGGACCGGCAGAGTCAAATTGTCATTAGATCTCTTAATGCATATGAAATGCCGAAGCATATTTCCTTTTTATATTATATCATTGGTTGATTTAAATATTTTGGTTATTTTTCTAACAGTTTGCCTATAAAATGAGCTTTTTTGAATTGTGCCCAGCAGTGGGACGTTAATGGGCTGTTACTTACATTTTTATACAAGATATTAGGAGACCGTTTCCGTTAGGAAAAACCGTTAGGAAAAAAATCGTTCCTGATTTTAAAAAAATAAACATTTTTAAAACTTTTTATTAGCATTTTTCATACTCCACCACATAACTGCCTCATTGGTCTAGAACTGCCTCATTGGTCTAACTGCCTCATTGGTCTAGTGGTTAGCATGTTCGACTACAGACATGAGGTCCTGGGTTCGAGTCCCGGGTCGGGCCAATTCAAAAATCAATATTGAGTTTTCTATTAAGATTTTCTCAATATTTGCCCGAAGTTGGGAAGTTGGCGGTGTGATCCACCCCCGTGCCTCGGAGAGCACGTTAAGCCGTCGGTCCTGCGCCTGATCTCTCTCCGGTCGTGTCGGATTCCCGTCACATCGGACTATGAGAGTGAAGGAATAGAGAGTGCACTTGTGTACTAAGCCTGCCAATCCGCAGTGGAGCAGCGTGGTGGGTCTATGCTCTAAAAACCCTCGCTCCCCGGAGTGAGGAGGCCTGTGCCCAGTAGTGGGACGTTAATGGGCTGCTACTTATACTCCACCAATTCAGAAATGGTTATGGAGTTTTCTATTAAGATTTTCTGAGTATTTGCCCGAAGTTGGGAAGCTTTTTTAATTGTGCGTCATTGCAGGTTTTTTTAAGTAAAGTAATGTATCTTTTATGAAACTATCGTTCCATTAAGCTGCTCTAACATGACTTAAATAATGCTAATAAAACGATTTACAATATGATTTTTTCAAATCAGGATCGATTTTTTCCTCTCGCATCATTAGTATAATCGTCTGTTTTCTTTTTTAGGAAGCTGTCTCCTAACACCTTGTATTGGTGTATATAGCTTTGCGGAAATATACATAGATAGATAACATACGAATGTAGGGACATGCAAGACACGAAGCAAACTTCGTCACAACATTACAACCAGGATATTTATCTTCATGTTACATTTTGCATTGTTTCTAAAGTCATAAAGTTAAATCTGAATTATTAAAGGTGTCGCGAATTTAGGCCATTAATAGCTGACTTAAGTAAATGGTTATCGTAATGGTATCAACGATGGAGTAATACAAAATGTCAGTGTGATAAGAAGCCTTCGGATGTGATTATCGCAGCCACGCCCACAGACATTAAGTTCATCGTAATATGTGGCACTCGTCTAATTTCCTTCATGGAAAGAATTTCATCATAGCTTTGTTTAATGTTTATATTGTGAATGAAATGATTAGATAGTTTTTATTATAATTATTTTATAAATACCCCCACATCAGAAGAGGCTGTACACAGTTGAAATATTAAGTTTTTTACAAATAGTCTTACAATTATTTTTACATCGCTTTGATTTGAAATCAGCCATATTATATATATATATATATATATATATATATATATATATATTAACAATATAGGATATAGTAGGTTAAAGACAAGGTAATATCAATGGTTAACATAAATACCTCATGTGACCTCAATCATACACTGCCAAAATTTAAGCTATCCAAAAAGGAAAAGGTCACAAGTACGCGTAAGAATAGACGTTCGCCTTGACCACTTTTCTCTTCTAGGCACTTGAAAAATAAAAATGTGTACGCGTACAAAACAACAAGTGCTCTCACGACTGCTTGGGTTTTATTTTTTAAATATTAGTCATCGCGAATAAATATTCCCCTTTCTTTTCGCCTAAGGCTATGGCTTAATAAGTGAGAATAAACCTACAGATACCGCGTGTGCCAACATGTTTACATATTCAATACTTCTTTAAACCGTTGAAGGTACTTATAAATAATTTTGTTGTATATTTTTTAAAGCAGCATCAGCATAAACTTCCTTATTCAAACTTCAAATGTTTTAATAAAAATTCAACTGTCGAGAATGAAATGGCAATCATTGTAAGTAACCATTTGATATATCAAAATAAGCATGGCTGTGATAAAGGCAATCATTTTAAACCAGTAATGACTCCCTGCTTCAAAACTATTCGATTTGATATTTAGCAAAGTCATTCCTTTCGCAATGTACCGGATTTCCATGTATCTCCTGCTGGGCAGAGAACTACGCGGATGACATCGCGGAGAACTACTTTAATAATAGAAAACTGCTTTAGCTCCATTTATAAAGCCACGTCTGTACAATTTATTTAAGCTCGTTCAATAAATTTATTAAAGATAGTAAAACTTTTTCGTGTCAATATGAACGACATTTTAACGGTCATCCCTTGATACGTTGTTTATATTTCCTCAAACTGTCAATATATAATAATCATTTCTTTCTGTAGAATGATATTATTAAATTACTATCATCTACACCCATCAGAGCAATAACAATGTTTTACAAATAATCAACTTTAAAAATATTATGTTACTGTTACTTTTAGATACCAATGCAGGATGCTGTACAACGATAACATAGTAATAGTTAAAAATAGGAATACATTCGTAGACAAATAGATATGAATAAATGGACCTTTAAGCTACATAGGTAAAAGTATAATATACGTAATTCAATTGAAATGAAATGAAATTGCTCTCAGCAAGTAATGCTGTGATTAACACAAATTAACAGTACTGGGGACTATAATTATTGTTTTAATTTTCATCGTTGCCATGTTTTTCTTGACGATCCTAATCTATTAGTAAAATATATACATATGTTAGATAAAACATTTTGACGGCTTATTAAGAAATGTGTGGGCATCACTTGATAGATATTTTCAGTGTTTCAGTAAAAATTAAATACATTAGAATCATACACAGTACATCATTTTAACAATTGCAAATTAGTGAACAGATAAAATATCTGGTTAAGATCCCTATCTGCAAAATTTCAAACTAATTAACTAATAGGAAAAATGTAAACATTCTTGCTTTTAGGAATGTTAATGTAGTCGCGTTTATGTCATGAATCATTAAAGTGTTTTATGTTAATTAAGTATGTTGAATGCAAGTAAATAACGCCTGGTTTTTAAAACATATTTTTTCAAGGCCAATATTTCCAAGGCTTACGCGTAACTGATACATCGGCTATCAATCACTCATAACAACTACAATAATAAAATAAGTAAAATTAAAAAACAATCTACTTTAAACTGTATTAACATCAAGTGTCAAACCATACAAAAATGTATTTTCATTTCCCTGGGGACTACAACTATATGTTGAGGAATGGATACGCGATCAGCTAATGTACAAGAAATTATTAGAGGATTCTTTCTAACCTGAAATTTCAAGAGAGAAATATAGAAACTTTTTAAAAAGTCAAATTTGCCATATACGTTGAGAAATAATGACGTGTGGCCGGGTTTGCTTGACTTATATAATTGTTACTAAAAAGGATTGCAGTCGAGAACTTTCCACTCAACTTTCGCTGTCGTTACAAACTAGAACTTCAAACCGATTCCACGTTTACTCGTAAAACTAAAAGCGTAATTACCGGGTGAACCTCTCGGAAAACATTTTTAGGACTTCTTTCCAATAATGTACTTCTACTTTCTTGTTTGCTTTGAATTAGTTCTGGAACTATGTAGATAACATCTAGTTTAAATTAAATTACGTAATTCAAATTTTCACTTTACTTATCTCAAGTAACCATAGCCAATTCAATAAATTTAAAAAATCTTTTTAATAGTATGTCATTTTCGAAGAAATACACTGTCAAACTAGGCACACGTAGTTTCCCTTTATCTATACTATTACTAGCTGAGCGGCGCAACTTCATCTGCGTACACTTAAATGTGGGACTTAAAGTAGAGCACTATCTGATGGTTATCGAAAGCCCCTTCGTATAAACATTCACTTGCACTTTAGAAATTTTGCATTAATATGTATCATTAGTATAAAAAGTGTTACAGTAATAAATAATTTATCTTCAAAATACTCTTTCAAAAATAAGGTTTTATTCTGGACCCTTTGTTCGTAGGGTTCGTCGTTATATAATTTAGATGGCAGCAGAATACATACTACTGTCTCGGTAAAAAAAAACTGACTTCGGTGTAGTAATTTATAAAATAAATTCTTTCCATTTTCAGACAAATGATGCTCGCACTAATTATTATAAAAATTCGGTAAATGGAACATTTATTACTATATCCTGGTTGCGCTTTGTTATAATTCATTAGTAACTAGGATAGAATATAAAAATTGAAGAACTTTTATATTCAAACTTGCGTTTTCTCAAGATCGTTGTATTGAAGTCAAATCGTAGACTACTTCTCTAATATTACAGACACGAATCTGCGAAAGCTGAACCTTATTCTATAAAATATTCTAAAAAATGCTGAATGTCTCACCTTCCGAAATCGCTGGGTAAACTTGTAAGTGACATGTCATTGAGCCCGAGGACGGTGAGTGCCCGCAGCTGGCTGAATCCTGCCGGCAGGCGAGGTATAGGATTACTGCTGAAGTCTGCGATTTGCAGTGCTCGCAGCTTTTTGATATCTTCTGGTATGTCGGGAATGTCTGAAAATGGGAAAATTACCACTGATTTACATAATGAATTATCATTTCTATTGGTGTTAACAGTGTTAACAGCTTATCTGTAGGCGGCCACAGTATACCCGGGTAGACCCTTTAGCGTGTAACGCATTTATTCAATTAATCCAAAATTCTTTATTCAATTAGTCTTTAACTGTATATTATAATTGTTAAATAAAGTTTTTTCTACATATTATTACAATGTTCGACCGATAATGACATTAAGGAAGGACTCCCAATCTAACGTTGTCACTACTTGGCATTGGCATTTCCACTAGCTATATTTTTATAGTTAGGAGGATGTTAATACATTATAGTAGCATATTGATAGGCAATTAGTTAGGCCTGCGAATTTTTAACAGAGCAATACTAAATCGTTACAGTAAGTTATACGTTTTAATGAAGGTTTTTTTTTTTTTTTTTTTTATTGCTGACAAATTAGCGCTTGACTGTGATCTCACCNAATGAAGGTAAAAAATGTAGCACTCCCACTCCATTATAAAATACGTTATGATTCTTCGGATTTCAAAACGAATAACATCCTAATACGTTTCTCTATTAATTATAATCAACGAGGTGATATTGGATCGAAAAACAAATTTATAGATAATTAATTTCTATATAAAGAATGTTACAATATGTCGTTGTGCTACTTTACAGATAGCCTTTACTTTACTTACAGACAGCCTACAGTCACGATAAATTTAAATATCACAATAGATACTTAATTATTCTATTATTGGTATCCAGTCAAGCAAGATCAAGTACAATGTTGCGTAAGCACTCTCTTATACACATCACATAGTTCCAAAAATATGTTCGGTGACGTAATAATATGTGGGCTTTGAAATAACATAGTAACATTTTTATTTATGTTCTCATTGAATATGTACGCCTAGTTCAAGATATACATATTTTTTAGTAATACATACTGTTGTTGGCCCAATTAACTTCGGTAGCGCATCCAGAAATGGTTAAATTTTACAAAATCTATAAAAGAAGTCATCATCTATGTTTAAAAGTATAACAGCACCAACAAAGTAACTACACTCAGTGTTCGATGATGACACGTAGTATTAAAGCCGCGGCCGAGTCCTACAAAATTTTCTAAATTGCGCCAGCGTGGCCGTCAAAAATCTAGTGTCCCGAGGTTATTTCTAACGACGAACTGCTGATAACAAATGCCAAGTCATCAGATCGTGAGTGGAGATGAATTGGCCACTCGCTACGTAGGGATTCCAAAAATATACCCAAGTTTTGAACTGGAAAGATTAAAGGAAGCGTGGCCGACCACAACGGAGTTACGCTTTTCCATACTGTCTGCGACGGCGAACATTAGGATGACGAGAAGAGAGGTGAAGCGGGATACTTAAGATCGTTCGCGATGGATTATTAATTTGAATGCTCTCTATCCCATACAGCGGTTGGGTGGTTATAAAGAAATATTCTACACATATATAGATATAGATTTGTAATTCATTTCTAGCATAAACAGTTTCCAGTTTCATAATTTAGGGAAAATATCAACATTTCGTTTTTACGAGTAAAATTCTTTGCTTTTGAATTTGTTCTCGGTACTTTCGGGCGAGAAAGTATCTCTTATTCAAGAGCAGTGCATGAATGTTTAAAACGACTAAAAGGTTTTATGCGATGTTCTGACTCTTGTTACGAGGAAGCCATTTTCCTGTTTGCTACGTAAATAGATACAGATATCAGGTCACATCCAACAGTCATAATTTAGCCACAAACATTTTAACAAACAAGTAAAACAACTGTTTTTGATAAGTTTTTGTCAACTAAATATCAATTAAAATATGCATATTATACTAAAGTTTCAATAATGTATGTTGAAAAATAAATCCGGTATAGATATCTCGGGAATAGCTTATATATAATAAGTTTTTTTGAAAAATTTTCGCCTACAAGCACAGGTTCAGTAAATAATAAATTGCAACTACTAAGCAAATTTGTAGTGTGTGAAACCAGAGTTTGAATCTTATTATAATAGATATTTAATTTTAATTGTAAAAAATATTAATATATTTCCAGTATAGTATAAAATGACTGCCTCATTGGTTATGTCCTGGGTTCGAGTCCCGGGTCGGGCCAATTTAGAAATGGATATCGAGTTTTCTGTTAAGATTTTGTCAATATTTGCCCGAAGTTGGGACGTTGGCGGTGTAATGCACCCCGTGCCTCGGAGAGCACTTTAAGCCGTCGGTCCTGCGTCCGATGTTTCTCCGATTATGTTGGAATACTGTCACATCGGACTATGAGAGTGTAGGGTTAGAGAGTGCACTTGTGTATTATGCCTGCCAATCCGCAGTGGAACAGCGTGGTGGGCTTATGCTCTAAAAACCTTCTCTCACATGAGTGAGGAGGCCTGTGCCCAGAAGTGGGATGTTAAATGGGCTGCTACTTACTTACTTTTACTTACTTCCAGTATAGAAATATGAACAAAATTTGCCTTCTTCACTAAAGGAATATATAATTGCACTTGTCAAACCAGTTCTTATAGAAATGAGATGATTTTGTAATACTTGAGATATTGAGTAACCAAATATGGTAACCTTTTCAACATTTTGGTCTCGACTTAATGGCCTTTATGAAATAGTTGGTATTTTGTGGGTGGTTTAATTCTAATTTTTTTTCTCTACTTACTTCAATTTTTCGAATTATAATGTCTTCAAGCAGTGGAAATTTCAACGCGCCGTTGTTTTATAAACATACATCTAAAGTTGTGGTTCGATTGCGCAAATGTCTTACACGAATAGTTATGATATAAAAATCTCTCATTGTCACCAAATCTTATAATTTAAAATGAACACATCAATTCAACATATTTATTTCCTAAATATATAATGAATGTTAAATTAAATTACATTGTCATTTATAACGGTAACATTCTTCAAGTTTAAGAAAATCTCCTTATAGATTATCACCAGGATTTCGACAAGTAGTGTTCCACCATTTCAACGGGGTAGATTGTTATAGGCAAGTTTCATTCGGCAATTATTATTTTAGTACGACTATTGAATAATTTTAAGAAACGAAAAAAATCAATTAAGAAATAAAATATTTGAGGTTAGTAGTCAAACGCTCCAATTGCGCCGATTGTTACGCTCATTGGGATCATAAGTGCTCACCAAGGCTTCCGAAGGTCGTCTCTGGAATAATTAATTGGCACATGGACACGTAAACAGTGCGGTTCACAAAATAATTTACAATTGTTCACTGTTTCAAAATGTTAATCTAAACATTGTAGTCTGGGAACAAGGTCAAACTGCGCGAAATATTTAACAAACAAATTGTGCTTGTTCTTTCCTTCACTATCTCAACAATATTTATATTAAGAAAAACTGGAATACTTTTAACAGATTTTTGATTTAAAATATATAATAGCGTTAAATAAGATACGATATTATGAAATAGACAGAACAATTTTATTTCCCCGTTTACACATTTTTTTATGAAAGCTATATTTTTATATTTTGATACATTTTAGTAACGACATATTTTTTTTAATAATCAATATTAACATCTTTTTTATAATCTGCAAGGAAAGTAGTCATAGCGTTTCTTTATTTATTTTTAAGGAATTTTAGTGGAAAAGTAATTCCAAAAACTCGTTACACGTTTCGCAATTTTAAATATTGACATATAATTGTTGTTTTAATATGATAAAAAACAATTTATAATCTTTACTATTAAACAGAAGAAATATTGAGATTTAAATTTCTACTTTTTCTTTAAGAAAATTTTTAAGGCTCATTTTTTAAAGCTAAAAAATTCGATAACTTAAAAATGGTTTATTTTTGCATAATGCATATAAGGGTCAAAATTATCGCAAATAGCATTCTCTAGCCCTTCCAAACGGGAATACGTCGAATTACCAATAAAACTATATTGTACATTTACAAAAAAAAATATTTAACTAGGAACTCTTTCTAAACTAATATTATAAAGAGGAAACATTTGTGTTTTTATATGTATGTACGTTAAGTTTTCACACAAATAATTTTGGACCAAACTTTATTAGAAAGCTGCATTTTCACGGAGCGACCTAGGCTAAATAATTCTTCAAAAAAAAAAAAAAAAAAATAGCCTCCATAAGAAAAATGCAATAAAGTATATGATGTATATATAGGTACCTTAGCTGACACCAACTCAAATATTGGATATATTTGGTAGGTATAAGGTTCTTTTTTTTGTCAAAATATTTTTTTTATTTTTAGTGAATCTGAAGTAAACTAACAAATTTATTTCAATATTTGAACATCTCAAAAACGTGTTGCTCATATGAGACAGCACCGTTTTAATGAAACAACTTTACAAAGTTAAAGTTTCGAGAGTGCAACCTAATACTCGTACGTTACAGGTTAGTTATTTTGCAACCTGTCAATACCTGCATACATACATAGCATCACGCCTCATTCCCATAGGGGTAGGCCGAGACCACATCCTTCCACATGCCACGATCCTTGCATATCTCTTTCGCTTCGTTCATACTCATTAAACCTTTTATACAAGTTCGTCGGTTTAGAGTACTCTTGACCTGGCTCTTATTTAAAATGTCCTGAATTTGGTCCAGGATCGTTCCATCTGGTCTTCCCCTTCCAACTTTCGCATTCATTCTTGACTTTTTGCCAATCTCCTTTCATTCATTCAAGCATACCTTTCTCAATTTTAGTCACTACAACTTCTTTTATACTACCACAACGTTCTCATATCACACTATTTCTTACTCTGTTTCAATCCACTCATACTTCTCAAAGCTCTCATCTCTACCGCATTTATTTTACTTATATGATTCTTCTGCCATACCTAACTTTCACTATCATACATCAGTGTTGGTACCAACACTCCTGCATGACAGCCAGTCTGGCCCTTTGAGACACCATCTGGCAATTCATAAAGCCGTGCAGAGCACCATTTACCATATTGCCTGCATTCACTCTCCTTTCAATATCACTTTCACATGTTCCATCTTTCGTAAATTTAGATCCCAAGTATACAAATTCTTTCACCTCTTCCACTTGTTCCCAATCTATCAAAATATTGTCATTCATCATAGATTCATCTCTTTCAAAAACCATAACTTTCATTTTGTTCACATTCACTTTCATTCCTTTCCTTTTCAAAGCTTCATTCATCATATTTACCATCTCCTGTAGCTCATTAGCAGATGATGCTAGTATTTCTTGCTCATCAGCGTAGAGTAAACATTTAATAAGTAGTACATTCATTCTTAACCCATACATACTTTCTTTTAAATCTGTCAAACAGTTATCCATGAATGAATAGGTTGAACAGCCATGGTGACGCAACACAGCCCTGTCGAACACCTCTTTCGGCAGGAAACCACTTCGTGTACGCCCCGTTTATTCTTACACGAGCACTAGAACCCTCAAAGAGAGACTTCAATGCTTGAATCAGACTACCGCTCACCCCATACGTAGATAACGTTGACCACAGCTCATTCCTCACCACTCGATCAAAGACCTTTTTTAAATCTATGAAAGCGCAATACCTGTAAAATACTTGTAAATTAACATTCGGAAATTCCATTCAAAACATACAACGAATATAAAAATCGCAATCTAAAGAGAAAAGAAAATAATGTATCCCGAGTCGAACTCCAGAACAAAACAAAACTATGTAAGTGAAATGTTGTGCATAGAGAAGTTCTGAGACAATAAAGTATTCTAAATAAATCTTTTTTCTAATACTATAGAAAAAAATTTTCATTTTGATTCTTTGTTTTTATTTTTAACAATTTATTATAATCAAACTAAAATTTACTGAATTGATTTAGAAAATTATTTCAATATCTGTAGAGTATTTTTAAATCGACTATTATCAGACATTCTGCGTAAACGATGTTGCGAATTTAAAAATATATTAGTTAAATATACATTCGTTATAAAATATAATCTTTATATTGATTAGATTATGAATGTAAGTGTGTATCTAATAATCTGAGAGGAAGTAATTAAAAACTAAGTGAAGTAAAACTTTTCTAACTTATGAAAATATAGCCCGACTTAGTAATTTTTCACTGCCACGAGATCGATATCTACGCGGGTGACACCGCGGGCTTTGCTAGTTATTAATAAGCAAGACTAAGTATAATACGACATTTCTATATATGTATAAAAAATGTAAATGTATTATATAAATTTAGTTGGAGGCAGGCAACGATAGGCTGATTTATACAATCATAGAGACTTTATAGGCCAAACTTAAACAAATATTACATTTTTAAATTCATAGAAAGAAATCTACACAGTTCACTGTCTACTTCAGTTTTTGTGGACGGTATACTTCGTTAACAATAATTAGCCATTACGGCGTCGCCTTGTTCAGTTGACACATTTTTTATATTTAAGATTTTCCCTAACTCAAAAAAATGATGACACGTTCAACTAATAACTGTCATTAAAGTCAGTGGTAATTTAACGATTTGTTTATTGTGATTAAATAGCTCACAAAATAAAACTAGAAATGTGAAACTCCGCCACGTGTGGTCATGGCGTAAGGCAGTAAAACGTAATGTATTTATATATTGTATACATACTTGTGGTTGGGCTCTGCAGTGAGTTAACCTCGCTTAGATAAGTTAGTGTAACAGGAATAAACCTCTGAAAGCGATATCCAAATGAAAAATATTATTTCAATTTTACATTTGTAAGTTATGTGTTGTTTCTTAAAATTTATGAAGGTAATAATGATATTTTGATCTGCAAAAACATGTCATAAAATATAGAAAACATAAACATGTTATAATAAATACTGGTATTCTGCAAAACAATCTGAAAGAGTTTTAGAAAATATCTAACAATAATGATTGATTTATATGTACCAAGGACGTGTTGGTAACGTACAGTATGGAAGAAAAACAGTATAAAATAAAACGTGGATAAAAAGTATGTATTTGCAATAGTTATCTATTGTCAATGCCATGCATTAAAACTTGTAGGTTTTTTAACACGTAACTTATAGAACTTTATTAACGCAATTAATAATAAATACATTTAACTTTGTTATAAGATAATTTGATATGCATGTAAATTTTACCCCTTTAGAATCTTTTAGTATTTTTTTCTCTCCTGCGTCTTATTCTACGATTATATATTATAAATTAGTCGATTAAAAAGGCGAAACCACAACATATTTTTCGCATTGCATTTATATCAATAATAAGGCAACAAACATCATACTTTTGAAATTATATTTAATTCTTTTTTAAAAATATATACTCGATATCTATTTTTAGAATATTATACAAAGATTTTTGATAAACTTAATAAGTATTAAATCATGATAACCGACAATAATAAACGAAAAACAGAACTGCAAAACTGTCACTGCAGCTCCGAAATGTTTCCAAATAAAATTAACAGGCTCTGCATGTTAACGCAGAGCGTCATTTTATGTATAGCTTAGTTATAACAAAAAAAAAGATTTTTTTAAAACGATAGCTGAAACTATAACTCTTAAGATAACAGTGTAACGGTTTGCTATCCGATTATACACGGTACGATTAGAACAATTCATACCGGCCTCGCGTAATACATACCAGCCTGCCTGCATGAGACCTACTTTACCGGTTCGCGTAGCCGCTAGGCATTGTCGACGTAGATTACTAAAATAACAGAATATAATAAGCAAATATGACATTCGTAAAAATAGTACGTTTAAATGTGATTTATATCCTTGGTGGTCTCGTATTTGTCTATCAATAAGGCACACAAAATGTCTTATCATTCATTCATTTATGCAGATGACATGTGTTACTTAGCTCTTCAACAAAAGGGCTTCGCAAGCTAGTTTGCGTACAACGCGTGCAAATCGGAACTACGGGGAAGTACCTCCACTGCTATTAAATGGTTCACCAGTTCGGGTTGTTCAGCAGTTTCGGTATCTAGGACACATGTTGATGGGATGTCTGACCGACGACATGGATACGGGGAGGGAGCGGTGGTCGCTGGCGGCACGGTGAAATATGCTTGCTCGCCGCTTTTCAAGGTGCTCTGAGGGTGTTATATGGACTTTATTCAAAGCCTACTTCACCAGTTTTTATACATCATAGCTGTGGCTGCAGTATACCAAAAAAGCCTTTAGCGCCCTCAGAGTGCAATACAACAATCCGTCGCATCTTGCTAAAATTGTCAAGGCTTTGTAGAGCATCGGTTATGTTTCCCGGCGCTGGCGTTCCCAACTTCTGTGCCATTCTACGCAACAGAGTTGCTGGCTTCTGAAAGACTGTTCGCAATTGCAACAACAGTCTCATCAGAACCGTTGCTCAGGCGTCCCCCGATAATGTGTTCGCTAACTGGTTACGAATGCACCAGACGAGGAGGAACATATAGTAATGGATTGTTTGGATTGTCTTTGTATATACATTTTTATTTTGTGTTATTATTTCTACAGGGCTCAATCCGAATTAAAACATTTTTTTTATTTTTTTATTTATCGACATTTTTGATTTTCATAAAAAAATTAAAATTTCACTGAATCATTCAAACATTATTTAATCAACTAGTATTTGTATATTTTGAAATGTGAAACAAATATTTAAGTTTGAACAACCAATAGCAAACACAGAAAGTATGAACTTTAAATTTTTGATTGATAAACATCCTCTCTAGTATAAGTTATATCTTTTGTTGTTCATCCCGTGTAATAACACAAATATGTCAGAAAAGTAAAAGTATTTTCTTTATTTTATTATCACACAATCAATAATTAGTTCAAAATGATTACATGTATCTATTAATACTTGAAGGGAACACTTTGTACCCCTTTTTACGATAATTGCGCAGACAGAGGAGTATGAAATTTCTCACACCTATAGTTTTATAGAAAAGGAGTGCAGAGTGATAATATTTTTTCTAAATTGTGCATAAAAAAATTCATTAAATCATTATTAAACCATTACACACACTACCATGTATTTGATACATACTTGTCTAGAACACTGATCAAACGATAAAAAGGTTTTGACAAAAAACATCGTTACAGAAAGGTTTTGTTACATCAATTCAATTATATTGACATAGTACAGTTCAAAAAAAGAAGATAACCTTGATTTTATTCATTTTTTGGATTTAAAAGTAAGTAAGTAGCAGCGCATTAACGTCCCACAGCTGGGGACAGGCCTGCTTACTGTCTAGTCCTTCACTGTCCTAGTTCGACGTGACGGCAATCCGACACGACCGGAGAGAGATCAGGCGCGGGACCCACGGCTTAAAGTGACACGGGGGCGGATCACATCGCCAAATTTTCCCAACCTTGCGCAAATATTGAGAAAATCTTAATAGAAAACTCATTACTCATTTTCGAATTAGCTCGACCCGTGACGCGAACCCAGGACCTCATGTCTGCGGTTGAACATGCTAACCACTAGACTAATGAAGCAGCGAGGCAATCTTTTAGATTATAGAGGTATTATTAATTAAAATTATTAGTTGAAACTTATAATTTAAAATAATTATGGTCGAAGTTCCACCACAAGTTTAAATGAATATATGGTTCAAAAATTATCTGGTATTTACGAACCTAGCTTTATTAATTAAACGGCAATACGGTTGTTCAAAAAACAGTCACATAATAACAGTACACGCCCTTGTTTCCGGTTTTACGGACGGGAATTCTGATAGGCTTGACATCATCAATTATTTGACAAACTATGACAGACTTAATCTACGGACGCAATGCAAACAATCAAGGTTTTGCCTTCAGAAAGCTTGATTAAAACAAAAGCGCGAGTAAGTGGGTCAGCAGCCTCAAAAGGGGCATTTAATTATTACAGAGTTCAGAAGGCAATAACGACGTTTGCGGTGGAGATTTCATTTTAATTTTCCATTGTATAAACAACGGTGTCTATGAATATCAAACTATTAAAAATTACTGTCATACAGTAAAATATAAAAAAAAATCTCGGATTTATATGGCGTAGGCATATTGTTGTGGTGCTTTTTCGCAGACGAAGATTATTCCAAACGTGGAAATAAAAAGTGTAAGATATTATAAAAGTATACGTGATATCATTATATTTTGTTTCATTTCAAGTGTCACGGATAGCAAAAATGATAAATTCAGTTTAAATGACTGTGAAAAATCTGAAAAAAGAAAATATTAAACCAATATCCGGATTTTATTCATTAATAAATATTAGTGTTTCAAATATATTCTGCGTCTGAATTTCCTAACTATAGAGATTAACTTCACCTGGTCAATGTCTAATGTAAGCCACGGTGTAGTTTGTTTATTCCAGTCATTTTTTGAGTTGAGCCAGTAGAAAAAACTTTGCTTACCTTTTGTAGATAAGTGATGCTATTTTAGGAAAGATATACCCAGCTACGAATAACTCTGTTTTTAAGTGCATCATTTTTGTTTATATGAAGGGTGAATGGCTTTTCAAAGAAGTGAGAAGTATGGAGCTGCTAACGGCAATGTCGGGCGGGCTTTGAAATGTCTATAAAGGTAAATTGAAGGTTCCGCTTCCATTTATAGTCGACGACATGATGTTTCTTTTATGTTTCCTAAAGGCAATTTCTGGTTGGGAATTCATAGACTCTTTTGTCGTTAGGAAGTAAAAATTAAAAAAAATCAGTTATTAATTACCTACAAAACGTTTTGCAAAAATTTATTTGTGTCACTATTTATGTAGGCAGAATATTTTTCGTTCAATTACATTAAAAAATGTAAAAACTAATGTACTCTTTATTCGTAGAGTACAATTTTAAGTATTTACTAACTCCAACTCGAATATTAGTCCAGTATAGGGAAGTACCATACTTTCCTAGACTGCCAATGAAATTCTGCAAAAGAATATCAGAGACTTAAATTTCTGAACATCAGATGGCCCGTACTTACGCAAGCCGGTTTGTGTTTAATCAAAAGGACACATTTATGAATTACCTTTGCTCCCATGGCCTCTTTTATTGGTCCAAAAAATTATAAAACAAATACAATGTGAGTTTATGTGAATTTTATAGAAAATTTTGGTAAAATGCTTCTGGGCAAAACAATTGCACCATCCGTCCGTCCAGCATCACGATTTTTGAGTATGGCAAAGGAAAAAATGGGTAATATTTCTCATATATATATTTAAAATAAAGTCTTTCAGATCTGTTCCTAATAAAAACTTAATAAGATTTGTCATTTGAATGCGAAGCATTTTTGAAATCATAATTAAATCATAAACATTCCGCACGTTTATTTCCTTCACAGAAAAGCGAAATGAATTTCAAACAACAATTAGTGCTATAAGTTTTAACAATATTATGTAGAGGTATGTGTCCAAGATTCGATTCCGTGAGTCTTAGCATTAATGCACGTGCCAAAAGCTCATAACTAAAAAAATAACTGTAAATCATTATGAGCTCACTAATAATTAAATACTCGTCAAGAACACGAGAAGTGGAACAAGTATTTACTCTCCATCCGTCAGCGTTTAAGTGAAAAACATATACATAAAGTATATGTTTTTCATTACAATTACAATTTACAAACACCATCTGCCTAATTAAACTATAATCGCATTCTCGCTTTTTAATATATATAAAGACTAATTAGAGCGGAGTTACTATTTTATTATTATTTTAATTGCTTTAACTTTTGTATTATCTCTCTCTATTAATTAATATAACTAAAATTTTGAAAATGAAATACACACAACCGTAATACAAATCATGTATAAATTAATAATAAGACAACATTTGTCAACAACAACTTTTCTTCAGCTCAATCGACCTGAATCGAATGCATATTTCATTGATTTGACATAATTATTTAAACACAATTTAAAAACATATAATTAGACACTAAAAACGTCTTACACTTAAATGATAATTGCGCATTTAGATTTAAAACTGCAAGATATTCCATATGCACAAAGATATACTGGGAAAAGACGATTTTATTCCAATATTAGAGAACGTTTTTGTAGAGAAAATTACTTAGTATAACAAAATCCTAAACTTCCATTTATTTCTCTTAAACGACACAACTGATTTTAACTGTAAAAAAAAGCGAGAAATGAGGAACATTTGTTTATCGTTGGTAAATATATGCACAAAATCTTTAGTTTATTTCAATAGTCAATGCAAACATTTTCATTTCTTTCAATTCCTACAATCAGTTCACACTCTCCCTATATATTTATATACTGACGTATGCATCTTTTTGCATGCATGCATTCAAATTTAAAACGCAAATAAAATAGTTTTTAACATTCATCCACTCAAGTTCAAAATATATATTTTTAACTTGTATATGACACCTTGATGTTTGGATACTTTTGAGTATAAATCGACTTATTTTTTATAACTTTTAACAGACTTCAAAAAAAGGCGGAGGTTATCAGTTCGTTTGTATGTTTAATAATACGGGTCAACACAAATTTTAACGAATAACTTAAATCACAGTTAGATGACAAAAATTACGTCATTAAGGAGTTTGATTTTGTACTGAGGAAAATCGTTTACACGTTTTATTACTAAAGCAAACTTTATATCAAAAGGCGTATTTTCATTTTTGTGCACACAATCAATGAAACACTTTCGTTTCGTTATTAATACATGGAGCCGATCCAAGCCGGGCCGATTCAATAATAATGTCATTTGAACATACAGATTGTGAATTACAAGTCAAGGTACTACGTGAGTACCGGCGTTTGGAGGCGGTCGTATAATATCCGTTACATAACGCAAACCACCGCTACGTCAAGTGCGGAGAACTCGAAGGAAATGACTTAATATCCATCGCACCGGTCCTATCTATCAACAAGGCGTTACATTTGTTTACTCCGTGTATCCTCAGATTTGTTATTATTAAAAGTAAACTAAGTAGGACCCTTTTACCGTGCCAATACACTCATACGAGAGAAAGTGGGCTTTTGACCTACAATGCTGCTTCATTGGGGGTTGGCAGATACACGTACCCCAGAATTACTCTTAACAGGTTTCTTCGGGATGTTTTCCTTCGCCGAAAAGCTCAATGATGGATTGGAAACAACAATCAAGCACCCAAGAATCTTTTTATAAATATAAAATCAGTTGTGGCTGCCCGGGGCTCGAACCCGCGACTTTTCTGAACAATTCGACACATCACATTACTAGGCCATCGTTGCTTTCATTATTAATGCTCTCACAAAATTAATTATCAAAAATCAACACAGGAAAAAGAGTAAAAATGGAGTTGATACATAAATTTATTTACTCTCAAGAAATAATTTCTTTCAGTTTTTGTCAAGAGTAATCGGGAATGTAGACTATTTAATATATAATTTTGTTTGAGTTTGAAATGGTGGAAGGATTCATGGCTGTTACCATCCTATCGGCAAAACATGTCAACGCCAAGCAAAAAATGTGCTTTCCGGTACGATACGAAGTAGAAACCATAAGAGGTAATTTCCATTTTAACAGATTAGCTTCTTAAAAAACTAAGCTGTCGGCGATAAAAAATATTCTTGCACGGTAGGTTGTACTACCTACCATATAATATTTTCACCAAGTATGTATTGCGTATTAAATATTATTCGTATATATACATTATATAACCCTCTAAGGATTATATAATAATGTAAACACCATTTTGTTATATACTATACCTATGTATTAGGTATACTTGAGAACTATATTACGACAAAATTGTGGATAACGGAAATATCAATAATGGCACCTCGAGAAATCGAAGGGAGGTTAACTATTTTAAGTAAGAGACAATATTGTGTTAATAAGTGCTGCTTAATGATATAAATTCTATTTCATGACTTTATATCTAACTTTTTAATACTGACCTAAGCCCTTGCATTAACTTAACCCAAAAGCTTATTCACAATTATACCCAAAGATACCAAAATGTAGGAAAGTTAGAGAAAATCGACTTCAAAAGGGCAAAATATCCACAATAATTAATAGTGGAGCAGTCTCGCGTGGCCTCCGGACAAAAATCCCATTAAAGATAGTGTTATTGGATTGATTGCAACACAAAAGCACGAGTTATTAGAGAGCGCCGATCCACCGCCCGTGCTAATGGAACTCCAACGTCACTCGGGGTACAACAAATAGCCTTCGAGCAAACACATATGCGCTATTACTACTATATACCTAGTATGCTTTGTAACAGCACCCACAACTCTAATATATATTATTACTTTACAAACATATTGTTGATTTGGAATAATAGCGAACACAATTCAAAATTGCTTATTAAAAGTGAGCCATTTGAATACAAAATGTTTCAAACGACCAATAAAATGATGACACTTTGTGGTGTCACAGCATCATTAAAAAAAATGTCGAATATTTAGATTACAACTTAAAAGATTAAAGAAAGGGTGCAATGTTTGTTTTTTTGGTTGTAATCTGATGTCAATATTTGTTATTCGTGTCAATATTTTTCTTGAATAATTATGTATCTATCTAGCACGCAATTCTTAAACCAACGTTATTTAGCACGACCTTCATAGACTAGTAAGAATCCTTTTACGTGAGTTTTCATAATTATAATTATTTTTTTAAAACTGTATTAACATCAAGAGTCATTCTCTACAAGTTTAAAAATATATTCGCACTTATATTAATAAATTCGCACGTATATTAATAAAAATGTATTTTGTTAACAATTTTAAATCTCAACAAGATATATACGAACTATAATAAAAGAAATTAAAAACGGACAAGCATTCTTGCTATTATTTGCTACAATAAAAAACTCCAACTATGTCTTCCTGATTTTAGCTAATACTTCGATCATTTATTTATTACATTACGCATACACGTGTTTTACACGAAGTCCGTCCATTCGAATCTACATACTTTAAGCGAGTATCTTAAAAGTAAGTGTATTGTAAAATTTCTGCATACCGCCCAATAATGTTGGAAGTATATAAAATGTTATTAAATTGCTTGGAACACAAAAGCCATTCGCAAGTGGACAGTTCCGATCCAGAGCCAGCGGTAATGGATCCTGAGTCTCAACTGCCGCTTCGGGATACAATGGAGAGCCAGCGAGGTGTATTTATTTGCAAGCTCATTCTATATTCTCTACATCACTGCTTTGGGAGAATGACACAATTCAAAAACAGCTAATGTTACAGGGGAGTCATTTGAAAATTAAATATAACGTATAAATCCACCAATGATGGGCTCAGGTCATTTTTGCTGATTTTAAAACATATTTTTGAGACGCAAACAAGACACATTCGGATCCTGCTTTGTCCTAATTTTTAGATTTTGCCAAAGTAAACCATGGATTTGATTTAAAAAAATCCAAATTGAAATTGGTCAGTTGCGTTAACAAGGAACAATCAATATTTACTAATTGTTAATCGTACACAAGACGTATCATCTATATATAGATAACGAGATATCCAGGTATCTATTGACTCATCACGATATCTCTGGACCATAGGACCGGATTTGACGAAATTCCACCCGCAAGAAGGGTTGCGGGGGTGTTAATTAAAAAAATTAAAATTTTACCCAATTTAAAAAAATTTAAACTTCACATTTACAAATTATCTTTTATGGTACATAAAACATGGTCAGAATTTTTTTTGACATAATTGAAACTATCAAAAGTAAACTTTAGCAAATTACACTAATTTGTCTAAATTAATGAAAATGCAACCACATAAATTAAAAAATTCAGCTAATATTTTATAAGTCAATGAGCATCCCCTAAACAGAACCACAAACACCTGAACAAATAGACACATTGACTAATAACATGAAGCTAGTATAATAATATATAATTAATAACGTCGGTAAACAATGTCACTTTACGTGCAGAATCTATTAGAGAATTGTAGAAAAACCTGTAATTAACACTTACTAAAAGCTATCTGAGTTACAGACTCTAATACTAATAAGCAGTTCAAGGAATTATTTATACGTTGTGACTTTAGGAGATTTGAGAAAATAGGAAAAAGTAAAGTTTTTAGGATGCAAAACAAAAATCAGTTATGTAAAAGAACACACAGCTTCAAACGAAGTCTCTAAAAGCAACAAACAGGTAATATATAAAAATTATAAGTTTTTTCTTACCTAAAACTGTGTTAATATCAAATATCATCCTCTACAAGTTTACGAAAGTAAATTTGAAGATAAACTTAAAATGCAGGTAGAGTGTGAAGTCAAGTCAAGTAGGGGTTCAAAAAGAAGTAAATATATCCTGGGTATTCCATAATTATCCTCAATATAATTAAAATAAAATTGTTTACGAGATATGTATAAGTTTTCATCTCGAACGAAACTTCAATTTATTTACAATACTGTCATACTAGGCGCATAATAACACGTAAGAGCTGAAACCACACCAGTAATAGCGTTCAATTTGATTACAGATAACACCACTTCATGTTCTTAACTCACATGAAATTCGAAACATAGTTAATTGATAGGTCTCTAGCACGCCATGTTGTTTGATAAAAGGGTCATGTAATTTATTCATTTAATGTAACACCAGTTCTTACCCAGAATGCTTCGGAATGGCACATTATGTTATTGTTTTCTATTTTTCTAATCTCCCGAGGCTAAGACAAGCAACTGAGTCTTATAAAAAAAGCACTTACGAAGCAGATTGACGAATCGGTTTTTTCAGGGGTTTCAAATCAAACCTAAGTTACAAAAATATTAGGTAAAAAGAACGTAAAAAATCTAATTTTAAAATGATCTCACTCTGTAACCTATGACGTGATAATACGGGTGTCCGATATTAAAAAAAGCTTTTATGAAATACTAAAATGTTATGATTCCTCAAATTTACACAGAAATAAATTCACTTACACATGTGGAATTTGATTTGGGTCTAAAGCTGCTGAAATGAATAACATTAAACTTCACGGCTTTCTAGAGACCATTCTGGTATAATTAAATATTACAAAGAAATTTATTGGATAAAATGTTTTATATGTTTTCTTATACATATATGTATCCTAAATACTAAGATATGTGTGTTTATAAATATTTCTTGACTTTTTAATCAATTCACAACCATGTAGGATATATCGAACTTAAGCAATACCAATCTCAATTCCACTAGAAGAAACGAGATCCTTTTCCAATTGATATGCTTAAAATAATTTGGTTATTTTTAATTCTAAAATGCTTTTCATTCAATATCCTTAGTTTCATTTCGACTTTGTATTCCAGGGCCTCTATCGTTCCACTGTTTTGTACTTTTGTACTTATATGTAAAATACTGTTAGAAATAGAATAGAAGCTTCTTAAAGTGGTTTTGAAAATTCGCAACAGTTTTTTACAAGTGACAATAAAAATGGCGTTGATCTAAACATGATCTTTTAACACTTAAAACTGCATCTGAATGGAAATAACCGCCAACAGTTTTTTAACAGAAAAGTAAAAGTGTTCTGACCGCTCTGGTATAGAAGGCTATAAGTGATATGAGCCGAGATTGCGATGCGACCTGGCGTGGGAGCAAAATACAATGCGGTTAGGTTCAACAGCCGAATAAGCCATAGAGGCATCGAACCGAACAAACAAGTTATTCAAAGAAACCACTTTTATAAAACCGTATCGACGCCTCGTACTAGATACTTTTTATTTAGATACTACAGACGAAATTAATATAAACCGCACAATTTTTCGGAACTCAGGTACTAAGCTCACAAAGCGCCTCTTCTTTAAATTCAATAATAAATATAATTAATATTGCCAAACATTTGAGCAATAGTGATGTGAACCCCTGTTTAAATTATAACTGCGTTTAATAAGTCTTTACAAAAATATACTTATGAATGCCTTAATTCTTCGTCTTGGACTCCAATTTAATAAAATTATTCAAATGCTTTATTTTGTTAGAATTGTTCAGACGTAAGACATGGTATAGGTTTGATTTAAATTTAATAAATATTGCAATGTTTTCAGCCGAGTGATCGCTCAGCGTGAGTTCTTCTGTCAACCAAGTAAAATAAGCACTAAACAGATGGCATCGTACTTTATGCCCCACATTTAAATGTAGGTAGACAAAGTTGCGCGGAACAGCTAGTTGTGATAATATTTTTGACGTAATAGTTTTTTAAACTGTAAATGAACTGTTACGACGATATAAAAGTTTGGATTACAAAAGGTTTGATAAATACTTCCTTTCTAATTTTGTTACATTGTACACTTGGCAAAAAAAAAGGTCAAAAGCTATTTCATGTCTAAACGAGGCACAACTCGTAAACTCTCTTCACGGTTAAAGACCCCATTGTAAAAGTTACTCAACTATACTATTACTTGGTATCGCCGACTAAACTATTGTGATATAACTATATGTGAACGAAATCAAGGTTATGAATAATTATACGTTCATAAGTGTCATGTTAATCTCACCATCAACTAAAACTAGAACAAGAATTAAAATACGAATCTTAATCCTGTATGTGATAATATTACTCGATAGTGAAAGTGTGCTACTTTAAACTACATTCGGACTTAGTTTACCAAAATATTATACCACACAAAAGCTACGACTCGTGGTGGATTTTCGTCAATTTTATATGTGATATGATATTTTAGATGTACTAACCGAGAATAGAAAAAAAAACCCATGAACCTTTAAATGCAATATAAGTTACCATATTATTAGATTGTCCTTTACGTAATAATTCAAAACAATAATAGAAGATAGTAATAATAATTTAAAATACTGCTTAAATGATTGTTACACGGAAACTTTATTGTTTGTAATATTACGATCTTTTATAAGCTCGTAACGTTAGATTCAAAATAGCCCTCTAAATTCGTCAACGATCGATTAACAATAATGTGACAACGTTATTTGGCGATTCAAAAGTGCTGTAAAAGCTTACTTAAATAGAGAAATTTTGAATCTTTTAGTACCACTGTTCTATATATCGTGGCGGCAACTGAACCTAGACGTTCAAAAGCGTCCTTAAAATATAAAAAAAATCACACGTCAAACGGTATTGCTGCACTATCTCTCAAAGGAATGCATTATACGACTTGACGCTTAAATTTATCGTTCGTTATCTGTTTCGTAACTATACAGGAAAGAGCTATCAAGCTAAGTTGTAGGCTCTGTCGCATGCCACGTACCACCGAGGAATGTAGAAAATCTTTATGCAAATCGAGCTTATCCTTGACTACATTTCGTGTCTGCCTAACTGTAAACACCACGAAACTACAGTTATAACAGAATCAGAGCTAAATTCTAGGCCTGAGATTTGATATAAACCATATAAATTTTACTTAGAATAAACCAAGTGGAACAATTTCTTTTTAAATAAAAGAGCACTGTCATAACCTAGAATTATTATTTTTACTTGAACATAATTCGCATACAATTACTGCAGCGTTTTGCCTTTCCGGCTGATTGTTACCCGGTTTGTTACACGAATCCCAGAATTACTCCTCGTATATGAAGATTTCGTCACGAAGTTGGAAGAAAAACAAGCTATTACATTTGTTTTTATATAGAGAAACTTAGTGGTGTCTGCCCAGGATTCGAACCCGCGTCTTTGCACTAGGCCATCGTGGCATGAGAAGGTAAATAATAGAAAGCTATAATCCAAATAAAACTTTATTATGTTGATATTAATCCCGTGTTATAATAAAAAAATTTAGATAAAAGTCGCAAGTTTAAATTATTCTGATATAATAAGTTTTACTCAACTAAGCCTTTCACAACGCCAGACCTAGACAAATTAAAAAATATAATTTCCTAAATAAGCCCTGCCAGTAATCGAATCCGGACCTCTGCTAGCAATGGGAGCGTTCGCACCACTACGTTACAGCATCATCAAAGTATAATAGTATAGAATAGATACAGTCTATACATAAAAGTTGTGATATTCTACGCGCTTCTTCATACTTCATAGCTATGGATATACATGTTTACTACGTGTAATAACTAAATATGGACCAGATTCGACTATTAGTAAACGGGTTTATGTAGTCTGGCAAACAATTAATAGTATTATAATACCGTCTCCGTTGTTTTAAATTTAGGGCGAAGCGGTTAACTGTAAATAATATTTAACACCATAAATACATCTACATACCATTCGATGCCGAGTTCGCAGGAAATCTAGTTCATCTACACGGGTCGCTGGGATTGCAATCAAACCACGAACCGTGAACTTGTGTTTCCGACGATAAAATACAATTTTATGTAATAATCTCATAGCCTCTTTCCTCAAAGTGTCAAGATACAAAGTCAATTTAATATCACTTTACAAAATCCCTAGTAAAATTTGTAACATGTACGATATTATAGCGCTTATACATATAGCTGGTATATAAATGTTTTTCTAAAGAAATCGTACCTTGGCTAACTTAAATTTACAAGCAAGAAAAGTTTTGTTGCCACTCTTTCAAAATTACTCCAACATTTTTGCAAGTATCGGTTTTATGTCCGAAGTAACTCATAAATGTCTGTAGATTCGTGTTTATAATATTGATGACTAAAGTCAGAAGAACCGATTTCGGCGAAAGTCTATTCAAATTCAACGCTTGCTGGTTTATTCATAGGGAACGTAATTTAAAGGTGTGTAGCGATTACAAAAAAGAACTGCGACATGTCGAAATAGTTTAACTTACAACATAAGTGGTTATACATTTATGCTATTCCTTGTGTATACGAGGTGTGTTCAAAAAGTATCGCGAATTTTGAATTTCCGCGGGTTACCTATATTCGAATTTCGAATTTTTTGTGGCGTTATGTTGGTACTCATGTCTCTCACTTATGCCGACAAGCTCGGCCATTTTGAATGTTCATTTAATTGTTGACAGCTGCTTTGCTTGCACGTGTTTTGGATCGTCTTCGAGATGTGTATAAGAGACAGATCTGACGCACCCCGGCCGCGGCTCCCAGTCGCGGACCCATGGGCGTCAAGATTAAGCACCTGTCCGATTTTGTCTTTTTCAGCAGCAGCAAACGTTGCTCTAAGCCTAGGTCCGAGCCTCGCAGGAGGCGCCCTTAGAGCAACGTTTTCCCCCGATGCAGCAGGGCCCTTCTACGGGCCCACCCCTCGGCAGAGCTTCTGCGCTCGCCATCCCTCTCGGTTACGCTGTAAAAGCCAGTAGGGCTAACAGCAACTACACACATCGAAAAAAAAAAATAAGTTTAATGGTCTTTGCAGCTACCTAAATGTGCACGGTTACCTAGGCCATCTAGGATATCGGAAGTGTCCGCAGACGTGGACGGCCGATTATTCGCTATTGTCAA